>APFE030004203.1:130335-154543 GCA_000404065.3 Pinus taeda
CGGGAAATCTCAAGGAATCTCTGTCCTTTTTCCACTTTCGGCACCAGGCACAAGCCTAACCCAGTCTGTATCCTAGTCGAAGGCTGGCCCCAAGACTCGCGCCTGACTCAGACCTCATCTGCCCCAAGGCAGGCATCCGATCCGGTACTCAATGACCAAAGGCATCTCGCAGGCTGGCCCACTCCCTCCACAACTACTAAGGCGCACAGCCGCAGGCATCGAAGCCCTTTACATCCCTTCCAGACTTCGATATCCCAATCCAATAATAGGCACCTAGCCTGGAACATCAGGCACCAAGCCTGGAATCATCAGGCACTCGGCCTTCTCAAGATGGTCCCATAGCTCTTCAAGAGCTATCCATCAAGAGATATACACAAGACAAAGGAATCACTGGCATATGTAGTGTTGATTGAGTTTTGTCCCCAGCCCATATGGTGTTACTTATTCTCCCTCGTGCGTATGGGCTCGCACGATATCATCAAATAAACCGGCCCTCTCGGCCCATTTGTGGAGTCCTGTGAATCATCACATCTCCACATGCATCTAATGCATTAACCATACCATCATATAGCTTGATGATGTTTAATATACAAATGATATTAGTAGTAAATGAGCAGATACCTGTAATTTGAATGGTAAATGCAAAATTAAATTTATTAGAAGATCATATTGAGAGAGCTGTTTTGCAATAATGGACGAGAGAAATGCCAAACAACTGCTATTGGTAAAGGGCAGTAATCGCATAAATAATTAGTGAATAATATGATCAACATTCGCAGAATGTTGTTTCTGTGTTTTTTGATCAGACTGAACCCGAGATGCAGGTGAAAAATGATCACTGAAGGTAAGTGTTATTTAAACTGTGTTTTTAAAGTGAACCAATGGTGAGTGGTTACACCAGCATGCCAGTATACCATATCAAGATTTATAGGATTACATACCTTTCTAATGAATTAGTGAATCATAAAAGTATATCTTAATTATGTCATACCATATAATAAGATATTAATGTGAATAAAAGAATCAAAGAATTTGCATGAGAAAGTAATGAGGAACTAATGAATGCACCAGACTTTAAGTTATACTGATTGCTGAAGCTTAATGCGAAGAATATATCTGTCCTTAGATACCAGATTTGATAGCTAATTAAGGAAAAATTGCAATGTGATGTGAGTCACTAGATGATCCAATCCCTCCACTAACTTATCTTTCAAATGATCATTGAATGCAAGATAAGGAGCACTAAAGGTCTAGATTCTATTAATCACGGAGATGTGGTTCAATATCCACCAAAAGTCGAAGAAGTGCTTCGAGTCTCGTGACTAAAGAATCTTTTCCTATTACAAGATTACCATCAATCCTATGGAAAGTAACACAAAAAAGATGACATTTTCCTTTTATTCAGTTACTATTTTCCTGTCATGGTTAAAAGAAAGAATACGACAGTAAAAAGTTGTATTGATGTTTAGTTCAGTAATATGATATATGGTGAAGTAATGATATATATGACATAAAATTATGAATCAAGCAAAAAATATTCTACACCATAAAGAAGAGACACTGCCACCCGACCCAAAACCGGATCGGATGACGGGGAAGGTTATTCCTCCCCAACACACAAAGAATAATCATTTTATTAATTATATGGTCTGCCTGCAAGCGCACCTGCGAAGGCAACACCATTGCAAATCCTTTAACTTACAATACAATTAGGCGTAAAATTTCCTGCCAAAGATAGCAAATTTTGTCGAGAAATCTGTCCGTACTGATCAACCTCATATTGATTTGAAACATTCAGACACGTGCAATCTTGCGATATACACCTACAAATTTACAGACTTGTTATATAGCTTCGTATATAGCTTGATCAGCCGCACCTCCGGTGTCCAAAATCTGAAAAAGCAAAGCGGTACTAACCCGCAGAATTAACAGGCAATGAAATGAGTGTACCCCACTGATAAAATGGATTATCAAACGCTGAGTGCGAATAGCGGAATAAAATATAGATGTGGAGGTATAAGTAATTGTAAAAAGATTCATCTATCTGCAAAAAGATCCACCCATTGATTAATTGAATCCATGGAAAGCTATGCGCGATTCCTCAAAATAAAATAACAAAAGTTCTAACCAAAGTTGGGAAAAATCATTGAATGAATGCACTATCACCTCCCAACCATGAACTATCCACCAATTCCCATAAGCCAATATGAATTATCAATCTGATTCCTTATAGCTTCAATCAACCCTTCTGATTATAATCCTTAAAGCATCAACCAATTAGTACATTAACAACCGCAACTTAAATGTTCAAATCCGCAAAATGGCAGGAAAGACCCAAATGGTTTGAAAATACAATCACTTAAGATGATAAAGAATTCACTTGGACAGGTAATAGTAACAGTCCTTGTGATGAAATTCCCATCCTCTTTCCCATGGATTTGCTGTAAATGCACTAGTCTACCAGAAGCAAACAAGATGCTTTTCTCAATAATGACATAATAAACCTTCAATAAATTGCACCAATTTCATCGAGAATAGATTGAGAATTCTAGAAGCCCACTCTAGCCAAAAACAGAAGATAGTTTTACCTTTGAAAGCAAATATTTCAGATTTGCTTGTTTCTTTTCTATTTGGTCATTCCACAATGTGTATGACATTAAAACCAAACAATGTCATGCCATGCTTCACATATAGTTTCATGAGGAATCAAAACAAATCATTTCAACAAATAATCCAATGAGCAAAATTATCTTTTAATGAAAACTCCAACAATTCCCTTACATGTAATGCTTCTGCAACTCTTCTAAGTTATTCACTTATAAATATTAAACATAAGGAAAGAGCACTCGAATCTACAAATATCTTATAAGAGATCACGTAAGGCAATCTTAAGCACAAAACATCATTTGAATCTCCTATGTCCATAGAGTTTTAGCTTTCAAGAAAAAAAAACCAGGAATCTTGACAACTGCATAAAAGGCAAGCTCGGGATAGTCAAGGGATAAGAACTACAGACATACATGCACATGTAGTAGAAATCCATGTCTGCTACTTGAAAAAAGAGAAAAACTATCTTCAAGAATTTATTGTTTTATTTAAGACTATCCCATATTTTAGCACAAAGATAAGATACACTTTCTTAGCGCCTAGAATTTCTTCTCTTGTTGAATCTTGTCAAAAAGATTGTAGCACACCACTATCTCTTTGGATATACAAATATCAATTTGGTTGCAAAGCATAATTTGTTGCCCACTGTGTCATGTGTGTGTCATCAACCAATAACATCTAAACTTGCTAAATGATGAGATAAGATAATAAAATTCAATTTGTGATAGAGAGCATCCATAAATCTTTCCAGCATCATGAACAAGAAATAGTAGCCTCAATGGCTAATGGTTTTTGCAATTAAAATTATTTGAGCTGATTCAAGTTTTGCCCATTCAACAAGTACTAACATTGAATTAATTACCTATGATTCTTTTATGATCAAAGCACCCAATGAAATATAACTTATAAACTTAAAACTTAACTTAAAAACTTATAACTTATAACTTATAAGCCGCAGCAGCTCTTGATGGATACCTTCCATGACATATATATTCCCATCATGCAATATGTACCCTATATACCCTTCTGAACAGTCAACTCGCTTGTCCCTTGATGATTGCTCTGCTCACTGGAATTGTTGTGGATTTCTTTTAATCCATAGGATATTCATTTATATTCTTTGCCAAGAATATTGATTTTTTTTGCCTCTTTCATTATTTAGTATAAAATATGTAATGTTGATAATTGAATGTATTGCATTATTTAAATATTCACTCAAAACAGCTCGAATTGGAGCTCTTTGGATACTGCTACCAGTACTTTACTCTATCAGCCAACTGTTTGGGCACTTTCAGATTCAGCAATTTGGAAGCAGACATGGATACGTAACCAAACATAAGAGTTCTATTGGAAGGGAAGTGTGTTGAAAGAAATACACACTTTCTAAGTTTGGTGTTGTAAAGATTTTTAAATATTCAGCACTAAGGGAATTGCTTAGTGATTTAGAGAAGTTATTTAATTTAATAGATCAAGGTGGAAGCAACTGTTCTGAGACCCACCATGCCAGCACATTTGCACCATACAAGAATGACTGGGAAGAGCCAAGAGGATCTCATTGCTGCCATGTAATTATTTTTCCCATTATTTTTCCCATGGGCTAAATTTTGCCCCTAAAATTTTCATTGTACAAGAGCTGGTGACAATTGTAACAGTGTGGCTCGCTCTATTAACAAGTGACACTACTGCAAAATACAAAACACTAGAACCACAAGAATTCTTGATTTTTTTTTTTTTTTTTTGAGAGAGAGAATCATAATCGATCCAAATGTGTATTTTTAAGGAGGAACATAATATTTGTGATCCCTGCAGACAGATAATCAAAAAGTGGCAAAGGAAGAGAAAATTGGTTGTGAAGTAACACATTGATTTCACCGCTACATGAAAATTAGGTCCACGGGCCCTCAACAATAAGATCTTAAGAATGTCTTAGAGTCAGAAAGACTTATGCCATTAGAGAAAGATAATCAAAGAGTAGCAATGGAAAACAAAATTGGTTGGGAAAGTGAACAAACTGATTTCGCTGCTGCATAGCAATTAGTCCCAAGAACCCTCAATGATAAGAACTGAAGGATGCTGAATGAGAGGCTTATGCAAGACAATTCAACCAAAGCTAAATCAAAATTTTATTAACCTATCTACCAAAGAGTTAAGAACCATATTCAGGGGCTTAAAAGTTAAGAACCATAAGAACAAACAAAATGCACATTCTAGAATCTACGCACACATGTTAAAGCAATGAAACCCTCTACATTCTATGTACAGTTCCTAAATTCTATTGCTGACCATTACTCTGATAACGTTCAAACCTCAAACTATTCATCTCCTTGAGCCCATGTTTTCTCATGCTATTTGTTTCTCAAGTTAACTCTTAGTCATAGCACTGTGGTTATAAACCATTACAAAGTGGTTTTGAGATCACCAGGAACTTTGAGATGCCTTTAAAAAATTTACATTTCATTCTACATTTTGGAGTTTCTGGTACATACAATAACTATTACACCATGCTAGGGAGTCTATTCCACAAACCACACTAACTCAAACACATATCTATTTTGCTGTCCATCATAAACGTTGTCGCTATTGCTTTACCTCATCTGTTCATTATTCAAATCTTGGGCATCTTTTTCAAATAACTTCTTGGAACTTTCATAAACTTTTCATTTGTTAGAATAGCCAATTCTAACAAAATAACTTCATATTGAAGTGGCTAATCTCAATATGTATATGAATTTAAATTCCAAAAAAATATTTCACCAGAAAAAGACATTTACCCAAGTATGCACCAGCAACTATTTAGAGTCCGGAAATGTCATGAATCATAACCAGCGATTTGCAATTGGCCGCCTACTCAGCACACACCACGGGCCCGATCTCCTCCACTACTTCATCCATGTCCGTCACTACTCTCACCATCGTGCATTACATTAATCTGCAAAATGTTTAATCCTCTTAATCTGGACAATGGGTGTTCCCTGGCAGACAACAGTTCGAACCCCAAAACAATCCCTGTGCAAATTGGGTATTGAATTTGCTGACATGGGCTTATACAGGAATTTTTTTTTCCTTATTTTCGATTTTTCTTTTCTTTTTAATTTTTTAATTTTTAATTTTTAATTTTATTTTCCCTCAGCCCAGGAGGGCCAGGCCCTCACAGGCTCTAATACCAAGATAAAATTATACACAACAATAATATTCTCTATTATTCATGAATGAGGAAAATTATACACATATTTATACAATCAATAGTCTCAAGATAGGAATTCTATTTGGACATACACTAGTGTGGTTGAGAGATTCTCTCAACCACACACTAAACTAGGAGAAACTAAATTCCTATTATATAGGAACAAACTTCTCAAATGGAGAATTACAACCATAGACAAGTAGGAATTAATTATTTCTAACTGTATTGACATTTATACCTCTCCCATAGTGACAGGCTATAACGAATTATTGGCTTTGAAGTTGTTCTTAGTTACAAGCAATTATTCGAATACAATAAATCTCTCTAGCGAGGATACGCCAATCCAAAGAATGTTAGGTTGGGGGATTGCTACATCACGTCATTGTAATCCGGGGAGCAGTAAGACCATGTTTAAGGCAGTGAACTCAACAAGGAAGTCGACAACAAGAGTGGTTCATAAGGTAAGAGTAAGCTTGTATCATTTAATCCAATGCTTCTAAGAGAAGGTCTCATGGGTTATGTATTTTTGCTTGAATTTTTAAATTTATCCATGAAATTTAGCGTGGGTTAGGGTGCATTAAGACAAATCATGAGAAAAAACCGAAAATTCTACCCTTTTTTTTCATTCATAACTAAAGGGTTTTTAATTTTTTTTAATGAAGAACAATTGTATATTTAATATTTCAAGAAGAAATGAAAAATATTCATGGGTATATGTCATAGAGCATTCAAAATTTCTCTTTATGAACTTCAAAACTAATAGAAAATATTTAGTTTTCCTCCTATCATTCTTATTATTACATTTATCCATAAAGAAAAATGCCATCAAGTCCCTGCATAAAGGAAAAAACAAGTTATACTTGCACAAAAACATGTAAGATTCTATTTTTTCTCATAAATATTCTTGTTTTGATGACATTATTTTTATATCAATAAAGATACGACTTTTCTGTCGAATTTGATTGTTTTCTCGTTATTGTACTACGCCCACCCTGCACAGAGGACCAACCGTGATTGTTGAGGAAAAATATAAGGTAATGCTCAACGGAAACCAAGAAAGTTTCTCCAGAACATTAGTACAATAATGAAGAAATAAATTTTTCAATAAAATAAGAGAAACCAGAATCTGATATAGACTCACATTCTTTATTACAGTAAACACAATTAAAGTTGCTTCTCCAATATCCATAATGAGTTCATCAATATCCTAGCCTGAAAAGGCAATTTCACATGAAAATTAGCACGAGAAAACCACAAAGCTGAAAACATTTGCATTCAGTTAAGTATTTTTTTTCTTACATGATATGACGACTGCCAGGGAATCGCATTCAACGCACCTATATCATGATGCATATGTGTCGAGACTCCACCTATATTTAAAACTTGCGGTATATCATCAAAGACTAGGAAAAGTAAGTGGATTGAAATAAAATTTGCCAAATACCAAAACTTCTGAATTTAGCTACAATGATTTAAAATAGTAACAAGATATGTTTTAAAGCAGCTATGCTGAATAAATCAATCTATGTTTCCTATCATATAAATGGGGAAATATATTGCCTGTTCTGCTATCCCACTACATGGTGGAGGTGGGGCTTCATTGTGAGTGAAGTGCGAAGTCCAGGAAAAAGTGGAAGGGGTCCATTCTTTTCTGTTAAGTGTAGAATTTTAAAATGGCAATTACAAATATTTTCCAATAGTTTTTAAAATCCTCAATTATAACATTTTTATTTAATTTGTACGATTTTTCAAGTAAAGTAATTTTATTGTATACAAAATTTGGGGAGTACTCATTTTTTGATACATCATTTTACAAATACTTTAATCATGAAAATTTTATCTACTCAAGTTTGAATTGACAAGATATATGCTTTATTTTGGTGGTAATTAAATGTCATAAAGACACAAAAAGAACAAGATATATGCTTTATTTGAAAGACACAAAAATAACAGGTATCTCTAGGAGACTTAACCGCTTTGTTTGATTGATTTATAGTTAGTTCTCAATTATTGTATATGTTAAATGGTATGGAACACACATATATTGCTTGCAATTTAAAACGTTTGTAAATAAGCAATAAATATTCATATTATAATATATATAATATATATATATATATATCTTGTTATTTTAATAAGTAGCTTGAAATGAACCGAGGTCAATAATGTCTTAAGTTAAATTGTATATCTCTATTTAACTTCAATTTTAGATTCTGGAGGCGATGGTCCCCGTGGTAAAACGGTTAGGAACCAAAACAAGAGCTCTAAGGAGGATATTGATTATGCCTTAGTGAAGGCTAATGTGCAGTGGAATATATAAAGCATAGTCCAAGTTCACGTGATCCATATTTCTTATGGTGTACTATTTTGGGTTCACTCGAAGAGAATTAAAGATAAAAAAAGGAAACTAATGCAAAATGTTGGAAATAATTACGCCTCAACACCACCTCATCGAACACTCCCTCCCTATCATCGCCATGACTTTCTCAGGTTTGAAAGGGTACCACTGCCATGACCTTTCAAATCTTAATGGTTGTCATGGCTATAACCCTTTTGAATTGAAGGGACAACTAACCGACTTAGTTTATGTATAATTTCAGATGATCTGAGATAGAAGATAGATGCAGAGTCTCAGGACGCATAGTCCGCATTGTACACAGTGGTAGCTACCTTGATCTTATGTAAATTAATGTTTGGCTTGTTTTAAATTTATTTCAATATCCGTAGTTGTGTTTCTGTTCTTTGCTATGTGTCTTTTCAATTGGTATAAGAGGGTTTTTTACTCTCATTTATTTCATGTGGTATCAGAGCACTAACCGGTGCTCTGTTTCTTTCATGTGGTGTCAGAACTTAGTGTTCTCTACCCAATATTTCATCTGGTATCAGAGCACTTGTCTATTTCTTTCAATTAGTATCGGAGCATTGTTTGCTTTGCCCATTCTTTCAATTGGTACCAAAGCCAGTTAGTGAGCCAGAGATAATTTATTTGATGAGAATCTCGTTGTTATGCGTACTCTAGTAGAGCTACATTGTTGACTGAAGCTTTGTGTGTGATCGAATAACACTGCAGTGTTAGAATTTAATTCCAACTGCAACCAATTAATGCTGAACAGAAATCTCATCTTCAGCAGATATTTCATCCTGTTCGAAGCAGCAAAGTCTCCACTGATTTTTTGCACCTTAAATACGTATTAAATTCAGAATTAATTCCTCTGTAGACAACCATCTTGAAAGGCATCACCGCCTTTTGCAATAAATACGCAGATAAATATCAACATATATTTTACTTAGTTTATTATTTAAACACACATATTTGTTTTCCTATAAATATAAATGCACAGGAGTTCTGTTTTTTCACTAAGCAGAAAAGAACAGCAATTCTGTTTTCTGAATGAGCGGCAACAGTGTTAATCTCTGTGTTTTTGACATAGAATGTACAACAGCGTGAATGAAGCCTTATGCACAGCACTGTTGAGATTAAGTTGTTGGAGCAACAGTGTTGAGACTGCAATACTGAGACAGGTTATTTTTGTGCTTATTTTGTAACCGCACAGCAGTGTTTGAGCACCTGCAACTTTCTGAGATAAAAAAAGTTGGTTTACTGTATCAGTTTGTTTACTGTTTATCAGCTGTTTTACTGAATACAAGTTAAGTTTCAGTTACTCTTTCATCAGTTTCTGTGTTGCCAAACATTACTCTGTTTTTTGAGTTTTTATTTTAAAATATCAGAAATTTCCTGTTGTTGTAACACCACGATCAGCGTTGCTGCAACACCGAATCTTGTTGCTGCAACACCATTTCCAGAAAATAAAATTTTCAGTTTTCTGTGCAGAAACAGAGCAAAAACAGAGCATTTTTTTGTTGTCTGTTTGTTATGGAATTTAGTAGAAAATTCCATCATGGTATCAGAGCTAGTCTAGGCACTCAGTGAGTCAAAAACAAAGTTTGTTTTTCACTGTAGGATCTGTAAGAAGTTTATTAAGCAGATTTTTTCCAGCAGAGGAAAGCTTTTGTTTGTTTTTAATTTTACAGTCAATATCTCTTCTTTACCTATACAGAGTTAAGATGGCAGATGCTGGAATAGGTTTGACAAATTCCCAACTGCCATAGTTCAATGGGAAAAATCACAGTTATTGGTCCATAACAATGAAAGCATTGTTTGCTTCTCAAGGAATATGGGAGCTGGTTGAAACTGGCTATGTTGAACATGCAGATGCAACAGCATTGGCTGCTTTGACAGTAACAGAAAGAGACCAGTTGAAGAGTGACAGGAAGAAGGATGCCAAAGCTCTGTTTTTCCTCTTCCAATCAGTACATGAAAGTATCTTTCCACGGATTGCAGCAGCAACAAAATCCAAAGAGGCATGGGATATTCTCAAAACTGCCTATCAAGGCATGGAGAAGGTGAAAACTGCAAAGTGTTGCAGATGTTGAGGAGAGACTTTGAAACACTCAGTATGAAGGAATCTTATACAATAGATTCATTCTTCACTCAGGTTATTGGCTTAATAACCCAGATAAGATCTCATGGTGAAATTCTTGAAGAAAGAAGAATCGTAGAGAAGATCTTGAGATGTTTACCCTCAAGGTTTGAAGTTGTTGTGGTAGCAATAGAAGAAACAAAATATCTCTCACAGTTCACAGTAGATGAACTGAGTGCTTCTCTTATGTCTCATGAACACAGAATGAGTAGAGGAACAAATTCCTCTTTTGAGCAAGCATTCAAGACTCATATGTCTTTTAGCCAAAGGAAAGGTAGAGGCAGAGAAAATAACAAAGGTCGTGGAAGAAGCCATAATAGAGGCAGATATTATCCTGCAAGTACAAGCAGAAGGAGCTGCAATCAAAACCAAGATGAAGGTTCAAGCAAACAACAAGCTCATGGACAAAGGTATGACAAATCCCAACTTCAATGTCATTATTGTAAGAAATATGGGCACTATGCCAATGAATGTAGGAAAAAACAAAATGACATGAACAGTAGGCGGAATATTAATTTTGCAAATGAAGAAAATAAGAATCCAAAGAATGTGTTGTTAACATGTAACATTGCACAAGACAAACAAGAAGATTTTTGGTTCTTAGACTCAGGTTGTAGTAATCACATGACACAATATATTGCAATGTTTGCCAATCTCGATGAAGATGTGAAATCTGAGGTAACAACAGGAACTGATAGTAAGATATCTGTCAAGGGTAAGGGTAGAGTCAGTATCCGAGCAAGAAATGGAGAATTGATGATTGTGCCAGAGGTATACTATGTACCTGGCCTGAAATGTAATCTTTTGAGCATTGGACAGCTCATTGACAAAGGTTACAACGTGTTCTTCAAATATGATATGTGTACAATCAGTGATATACCTCCAAGTAAGAAGATCATTGCACAGGTGCAGATGACCAACAATAGAATGTTTCCTCTCAACCTCAAGGAAGATTTGAAAGAAGGAAGAATTATTGTAGCTGTAACACAAGAATTCTTTTAGGAACAAGTGAAAGATGAGAATTGGTTGTGGCACTTGAGATTTGGACATCTCAATTTCGGAGGCTTGAATCTGTTACACAGAAAGGAAATGGTAAAGGGATTACCATTGATTGAGAAACCAGACAACCTTTGTGAAGGCTGCATCTTGGGCAAGCAACACAAAGAAAGTTTTCCAGCAGGAAAGAGTATAAGGGCAAAAGAACCCTTGGAAATTGTTCACTCTGATGTGTGTGGACCGATGCAAATACCATCATTTGCTGGAAATAGATATGTTTTAACTTTCATTGATGATTACACCAGAAGGACATGGGTGTATATGCTGAAAGAGAAGAGTGAAGTGTTTGAGAAATTTCGCCACTTCAAAACTCTTGTTGAGAAGCAGTGTGGGCATTATATTAAAGTGCTCAGAACAGATAGAGGAGGAGAATATATGTCCCAAGACTTTCTGTGTTTTTGCAGAGAGAATGGCATACAAAAGCAGTTCACCGCAAGGTATACACCTCAGCAAAATTGTGTTGCCGAAAGAAAGAATAGGACCATTCTTGGCATGCTTAGAAGTATGCTGAAGGAAAAACACTTGCCTCATGAGTATTGGGCAGAAGCTGTCACTTGCGCAGTTTACATCTTGAATAGATGCCCAAATAAAGTTGTCATGAACAAAATACCAGAAGAAGCATGGAGTGGTCAAAAGCAAACAGTCACTCACATGAGAGTATTCGGTTGTGTGGCTTATGCACATGTACCGGATCAGCTAAGGAGAAAGCTTGATAGTAAGGGGAGAAGTGTGTGTTTGTTGGCTATTGTGATGAGTCAAAAGCATACAAACTCTATAATCCATCCACTAAGAAATTGATTGTAAGCAGGGATGTGCAATTCATTGAAGATGAAGCTTGGGATGGAAGCTTAGAAAAAACAGTGAATGTGAAGACAATTGTGTCTCATGAAGAAGAACAGGAAGGGACAGCAGCAAATAATCCTTCATTGGTGGTTCCTCCTCCACCACAACAAATTCAGCAAACCACACCACAAGCTGGAATTCGAACAGCCTTAAGAAATCAAGGAAGTGCTTCTTCAAGCACACCACAGGGATCTGAAATACCCTCAAGTTTGGATGGAACTCCAAGCTGACCAAGAAGACCAAGATTCAGAAATCTGAATGAGATTTATGAACAAGGACAGGTAAGTAACAATACCGGTCTGAATTCATTATTCGCTTTATATTTTCATGTTGATGACCGAGTTCATTTTGAAGATGCTGTAAATCAAGATAAATGGATTGAAGCAATGAATGAAGAAATTGGTGGAATTGAAAAGAGTAAAACATGGGAGTTAGTGGACCTCCTTGAAGGAAAAGATGCCATTGGAGTTAAGTGGATCTATAAGACCAAAAGCAATGATGAAGTCAAGATTGACAGGCACAAAGCAAGACTTGTTGTGAAAGGCCACAAGTAGCAACAAGGCAGAGACTATGATGAAACCTTTGCACCAGTAGCAAGGATGGAAACAGTCAGAACAATGTTGTCTATTGCAGCACAACAAAAATGGAAGATTTATCAGATGGATGTTAAATCTGCATTCCTGAGTGGAGTCTTAAAAGAAGATGTTTATGTTGAACAACCTCCAGGTTATGAAGTTGTTGGCCAAGAGCATAAAGTTTGCAAACTGAAGAAGGCTCTTTATGGGCTGAAGCAAGCTCCAAGAGCATGGTACAACAGAATAAATGCTTATCTGATTGAGAATGGGTTTGATAAGTGTGATGGTGAACCCACACTCTACATAAAGGAGAATGACGAACAACAAGGCAGCTGTGACTACAACTGTAATGGGGCTGAAATCGACCAAAGAAGACAGCAACAAGGATTTTGATCCAAAATTGTACAAGAGCATAGTTGGCAGCCTTATGTACTTGATTGCAACTAGGCCAGACATTACGCACGCTGTCAGTTTAATCTCCAGATTTATGGAAAGACCGAAAGAGACTCATTGGCAGGTAGCCAAGAGGATTCTAAGGTTACACAGACAACGATTGGGCTGGAAGTGTTGATGATAGGAAAAGCACATCAGGATATGTGTTTCATATCGGATCGGGAGGCATCTCATGGGATTCCAAGAGGCAACCTGTGGTGGCTTTGTCAACAGCAGAGGCAGAGTATGTGGCAGCAACAGCAGCAGCATGCCAAGCAGTGTGGCCGAGAAGAGTCATCAGAGATTTGTGTCATGAACAAGAAAATGGCACAACCATTTATTGTGACAATAGCTTAGCAATAACTTTGTCTAAAAACTCGGTTTTTCATAAAAGAACAAAGCACATAGATACCAAATTTCACTTCATACGTGAATTGGTTAACAATGGTGAGATTGTTTTGCAGCACTGCAGAACGGAGGATCAGCTTGCTGATACCTTGAAAAAACCATTAGCAAAGAAAAGTTTTGATCATTTCAGGAAATGCCTGGGTATGTAGCAGTTGAAATTAAGGGGGAGTGTTGGAATTTAATTCCAACTGCAACCAATTAATGCTGAACGGAAATCTGATCTTCAGCAGATATTTCAGCCTGTTCGAAGCAACAAAGTCTCCACTGATTTTTTGCACCTTAAATATGCATTAAATTCAGAATTAATTCCTCTGCAGGAAGTCGTCTTGAAAGGCATCACTGCCTTCTGCAATAAATACGCAGATAAATATCAGCATATATTTTACTTAGTTTATTTTTTAAACACACATATTTGTTTTCCTATAAATATAAACGCATGGCAGTTTTGTTTTTTCACTAAGCAGAAAAGAACAGCAGTTATGTTTTCTGAGTGAGCGGCAACAGCGTTAATCTCTGTGTTTTTGACATAGAATGTAGAACAGCGTGAATGAAGCCTTATGCACAACAGTGCTGAGATTAAGTTGCTAGAGCAGCAGTGTTGAGACTGCAATACTGAAACATGTTATTTCTGTGCTTATTTTGTAACCGCACAACAGTGTTTGAACACCTGCAACTTTCTGAGATAAAGAAATTTGGTTTATTGTATCAGTTTGTTTACTGCTTATCAGTTGTTTTACTGAATACAAGTTAAGTTTCAGTTAGTGTTTCATCAGTTTTTGTGTTGCCAAGCATTACTCTGTTTTTTCAGTTTTTATTTTAAAATATCAGAAATTTCCTGTTGTTGCAACACCACGATCAGCGTTGCTGCAGCACCATTTCCAGAAAACGAAATTTTCAGTTTTCTGTGCAGAAACAGAGCAAAACAGAGAATTTTTTTTTGTTGTTTGTTTGCTATGGAATTTAGCAGAGAATTCCAACATGCAGTACTGACAGAGTTCTTGTGGAAGATTTGTGAGGCCTAGCCGCCCATATGCAGTGTGTGGAGTGGGCAGTGTGAAGTTTCAAAGTGATAGAAGACGAAGAAGAGTTTCCACTTTTGTAAGCTATTTTATCATGATAGAGCCAAACGAGCAAGGAATTGTTGAAGGAATCATTTGCAGAGAGAGATGGTGCTTTCTATGTAAACAACCACCAACCAAATTACGTTCGCAACCTCATTCTTATTGTGAAGAGAAGATTGTCTGAAGATAAATCCACCCCTACTCAGTCACAGTGGAGTTGTAGTGAAGTCATGTTGTGGTTGGAGTGTAAGCCAGTGCAGGCTAGAGTGAAGTAGCAACTAAAGAATGAGCTACTTGTGTGCATGAGTCAACAGTTGATACAGTCACAGTGGAGTTGTAGTGAAGTCATGGTGTGGTTGGAGTGTAAGCCAGTGCAGGCTAGCGTGAAGTAGCAACTAAGGAATGAGCTACTTGTCTTCATGAGTCAACAGTTGATACAGTGACCATTGAGGTTGGCTTCCCATGGGTATGAGTTGTAGTGAGTGTGTCAGAACACCATAAAATATTGTGGTGTGAAGTGGCTAAGGTACAAGCAATTGGTAATTTATAAAGGTCGAGTATATAAGAGTCCATCGATTGATTAGAGTTGAAGCTTCCATGTTATGGAAAAAAACTATAGAAGATCATACTATCGGCCATTGCTCGTTTGAAGAGCCAGTGAAGTTTGTAGTCCCGGTTTGGTGAAAGTAGGTTTGGTTATGAGTGCAATTTGCATGAAGCTGATGCTCTAATTTATGGAGAACGTGTTGTGTGATTTTTTGAAATCATGGCATAACTGACTATGCTCTGCAGCATTTCAAACGTAAATTTTGTGTAGCGTAGCCCTATGTGAGAGTCATGTATAACTTCCTTGTCTGGAGAGGACTACTCCAGATCTAGAGGTGCTTGCAATTTGTGTCTTATTTCTTATTAGAATCTATCGAATATTTATATTCTCCATCGACCACATATTATTCAAGATATTATTGTCCCTCACCTTGCAACTAGCACTATTGGAATAAGAAGGAAAAGCGTAAATGGAACCGTCACTGAATATGTAAATTCTGCACCAGATTGCAGAGCCGCTCGCCATGTCGAGGTTTCATGGATTGAGCTAAAAAGGGTCATATTGTAGAACTGCATGCTATATTGAGGTGTCACGGATTGAGCCGAAAAGGGTAGCTACAATTTTTGTGTGGTTGAATGTCTATTTTGCCGTTATCGTTGAATAATCAACATATCATTGGAAGTTTTTTTTTCCTTAAAATAAACAACTTAGGTTTGGTGTAAACTAAGAGGAGGTGTAAATTCAGTGTTAAAATTCCCCTGAAAGTTTCCAGAAGGAAGCTATAAGTCAAAAAGAACGGAAACGATGAGTTTTCCATAAATTACAAAAAGGCATGCTAAAAGTCTCAAAGATTGTTCCCTACGAGGCGCATATTAAAAATCATGTTTTTTCAAGGGTGATATAGAAGATATGCTCATTCAATCATGAAAGTAACTATAAGACAGAGGAAAGACAATGGTCATGGGTCGCAAAGCACAATTGAGGCAGATGAAGAAAATGAATCAAAAAGAAAAGGAAAAGATTGTTTCCATGTTTAGAGAAGTTTAGGTCAGAGCCGAGGAACTAAGAAGTCTAGCCATAGACAAAGAAGAAAACAAAGGTGATTGGTGTAGCTTTGTTCTGCTACCACAACCTATGTTTACTGGTAAATATTTTGATTTTTGGGTTATTAGAATGCTAGCTTTTCTTCAAGCTAAAGACTTAATTGAACATTGGTCTAATAACCCATATGATGAAGCATTCAATGATTTAGCATTAAATTTTATAAAACAAGGATTCAATGAGACGTTTTTGTGCAAGGTGGTAGAAGCTACAAATTCCGTTGAAGCATGGAAGGTCCTCGAAGCAGAATTTGATACAAGGGGGAGTAATCAAGTCGAAGACAATGGTGTTGTTAAGCCTCTTGTAGCAGTCTTAAAGATGAGAAGTAATATGGATTTGTAGCGGTGAATCTACGGAGAGATGAAGGATTTCGTGAGTCTCACTTGAAAGTAGATCACAATGTTGATGGCGTGTTATTAGAAGACGTTGATTTTTGCATAGACAATGTTGCTAATGGAGAAGCATATAGTTTAGTGGATCTAACAATTGAAATTGTTGATGTTAATTTTGATGAAGAACAATTAACTTGTGATAAGTGGTTGCAGATGATTCAACATAAACATCTTATTGATAGACTGTTATTTGGTGAGAGAAACCCACTTGTGTTTGAAAAATAGGTGGAATAAAACCTATTTGCAGAAGCAAAGGTGAAGACTCAATATTACGAGGCATCCACAAAGATAAAGAAGGAAGAAGAGGAGAAAGATCTCATTCGAGAGCAGAATGAATAGAACTAATATGGTTCTCAAAATGTTTTTCCATATAAACATAAAAGTGATTTTATGTGTGTGGATGCTAGAAGCAACCGAGATGAAGCAACAAAACATGAAGGAGAATTAAAGTTTCTTGAAGCATAGCTTGAGAAACCATGTATTGATGATGCCTACATAGAAATTGTAGCTATGAATATTGAAGATAGTATGGATGATATTACAAATTAAAATGAAATTTTCATGTATTAGAGCCATGAAGAGATAAAATTCTATTATGAACTTATGTTGTAGTAGATTGATAATCACAAGATTGATGATGTAGAGAAAACTATAGAAGATGACATGTGGCAACAGTCCACATACAAGCACACTTTTGAAGACGTCTAAGACACCAATGGATAGTCTAAAATTATTTTCTTTGTTGTATGATAAATAAATATATAATAATGATACAACTACAAAATCAAATGAAGAAACTGAAATTTGGAACCTACGCCAAAAAGACAAAGATGAAGCAGCTAAGAGGATACAAGGTCTGGAAGAAAAGGAAAAAGAAATCGAGCAAAAGAGTCGATGTCAAAGTTTTGAATCATTGTAAGCCTAGCAAAGACTTAGACTAGGAGGCATGTTTAAGTTATATTGAGTCAAGGTTAAGTTGTCGGTCGTAATTAAGGGGGAGTGTTGGAAATAATTACACCTCGACATTGCCTCACCGAACACTGCCTCCCCATCATTGCCATGACTTGCTCACATTTGAAAGGGCGCCACCGCCATGACCTTTCAACTCTTAATGGGAGCCACTACCATGGCCTTTCAACTCTTAATGGGTGCCACCACCATAACCCTTTTTAAATGAAGGGAAAACTAACTAACTTAATTTATTTATTAATTCAGTTGATATGAGATAGAAGATAGATGCAGAGTCTCGGGACGCATAGTCCGCATACGCAGTTGTACTTGCCTTGGTCTTATGTAAATTAATGTCTTTTTTTTACAGTTTATTTCAATAGCCATAGCTATGGTTCCATTATTTGCTCTATATCTTTTCAATTAGTATGAGAGGGTTGTTTACTCTGAGTTCTTTAATGTGGTATTAGAGAATTTCCCAGTGCTCTGTTTCATTCATGTGGTATCATAGCTTAGTGTTCTCTACCCAATATATCATCTGGTATTAAAGATTTGTGCTATGTTTCTTTCAATTGGTGTCAGAGCATTGTTTGCTCTGCCCATTCTTTCACAAAAGTCAAATAATGCAGATTGGTTCATAATTATTTGAACCTAACTTATAAAAGGTCACTGATCAGCAAATGCAGTCATGAGTTTTTGACATCTCAACTAAAGATAGTGTCATCGGCCTCTAGATCTTGGATCAAAGCCACAACAAGTTTGGTCCTTTGTGCAGAGTTGGAAAAGTACACTATTGAGAAAACAATCAATTTCAATAGAAAAATATAACCTTTATTTGAATGAAAATAATCTTATCAAAACTAGAAGTTTTCTGAGAATAAAGAGAATCTTATAGGTTTTTGTGCAAGTATAACCTGTTTTTTATTTATGCATGGCCTTAACGGAATTTTCCGAAAAGATAGAATTCAGCAACGTTGAAGTGTGTTTCCCATCCTCTACAAATAAAAAATGGGATGGATTCCTAATGTTAGGATTTCAAAAAAATCTCCTAGGTTGTAGCTTGAAGATGCCTGGTAACATATAAATTCAACTATTTTTGCAGGTTTAATGGAAGGAATGATGGTTTGGTTCAATCTAGATAACCACTTCTACTTTATTTCACTCCAGACATTCATGAACACCCCTAGACTAGAAGGCTTTAGACCACCAATGCTCATAGTTTTAGGTATTGGGTGAAAATTGGGAATACTAACTACACTAGCAGATGCACGAGACCATGTGATGGTTAGCTGCAAGTAGTAAAGAAACCTGTAAATCTATTCTACTAATGCACAAATAGGATGTCAAATATCTTGCATTAGGTAGAAAGAAACATGGACAACGTATTAAATGATGCATACAAGATTTTAACACAGAGATAAGATGACAGTTATCTAGTGCTAAACATTAGGAGATCAAGAATAAAACATGTCAGGCACAAGCTTGGAATAGAGGAATGTGGAAAGTGAGTAGTTAGCAGCAAAAGAAGTTTGTATTAGCTAAAATTGAAGACGAGACGCTGCAAGTGACAAAATATCTATAGTCTCCAGAAGTTGAACCTTACATAAAATGCCAACCTTGATTACATCTTGCATCTGGGTATTTATAGATTTTACATTACAAGGGAACCTGGCCGTTTAGGTATAAAGGGGTCATAATTGACCACCAACTCCATTTAACTACCTCATGGAGTCTCTGAATGTGTTTGCTTTCTTCAGTAGATGAATTCGATCTGTTTAGGTGTTGTGTTTTCCTTCTAGGTTGTTGGAGTACTTGTACCAGTGGAGTTCCATCACTGATAAATTCAGTTACAGGGTCGTGCTGCGTCCTTTTCCCCTTTGGCCATGTCTTTTGTTAAATATGGTTGTTGGGGAATGACTGTGACTAGTACTAGTAGAGCTAGTCATTTCCATATTTGGGCAACAGAGTGGTCAAGGATGTGGAATGCATGGGAGATGGATAGTCGGGATGAGAGGGAAGGATGGCCACTGGATCAAGGAAACAAACAACAAAGATTACTCGATGGAGGATACCGATGAAGGTGAGAGTGGGATGAGTTTGGGCTATCAGATCTGCAGTGGGCAGATGAGATAGTCATTGGGTGACGGAGCTGCATGGTTGTTTAATGGGCGGGGCAGATTGTTCAAGCGGTAAATGGTATTTATCGCACTGCTTTCGAGCACTAAGCAGTAAATCCCTGTGGTTGCACGATTCCATTTCAACACGTAGTAGCAGATGAGAGAGAAAAATTGCTCTCATTGCATGCTAACATTCGATTAAGTTTTTGGTGCGATGAGAGCGAATGCCATCATATCTTTATGGAGATGATTAGACGGTGGGAAATGATCGAGCAGGTCACTTTATCAGGCTCGATGAGAGTCGTTGGATTGCGGCAGGGATTCAACAAGGGTTTTATGAGCGTGTGAGGTCATATGGGTGAGGTTTTATGGTGGGTTTGGACTTTTGTGCTTAGATTGGTGCTAAAAGGGAATTTTTTGGATTACAGAGGGTTTAGTTAGGGAATGGCAAGAGTTTAGGGATGATCAAGGTGGAGGAAAAGGGAAGAATGACTGATGTGAGCTTTCCTTTGAACGTAGCCAAGCAGACCATGATCCTTCTTGATCTTAAAGAATCAACATTGCATAACAAAGCTAACACTGGCCCCTTCTGTGGATGAAATCCTCCCTGTGAGGTTTCAAAAACCATAGACCATTGCCTTTCATACAAAAACAAGATCAACAATCTTTCCTAGTGTTCCATTGGGCATGGAGTCTAATTAAGCCTACACTAAAACTTGTAAAAGAACATATTTACAATATTGAGGCCTGAAGGCCTTAAACAACATAATACTTTAAAAACCACCCATTCAATGGGCCATCAAAAATCATTTCTCCTTCCATACTTTGTAGTGTGAAAGCGTTGTTCCCCTAGATGTGAGCAATGATAAAAGTTCCAGTGCACAGAGCATCGAACTTCCCATGATTCCCTTTCATTTCCTTCATTTCATCCCATTTAAGAACCAAGTCTCCAACTTGAAAATTGTCCATATTTGTCTTTCTATCAAAGGCTTCCTTGATTCTCTTTTGATGTGCCAAAAACGTTTGAATCAAATGATCCCTAATTTGATGCACTTCAGCCAAATCACTAATCCTCTTTGCCATATCATTTTCCTCATTCTGCTCTTCCTGTAAGAACTTGATCACAGGGAGGGTCAACTAGATTGGGAATACAACCTCAGTACCATACACCAGCTTGAATGGAGAATTCCCTTTGGACCTCTTAGTGGTCACCCTATTAGCCCACAATGCAAACCTCATCATGGAATCCCAGTTCCTTTTGGTGTCCTCCAACAGCTTTTTGAATATTCTTATCAGACTCTTGTTGGATGATTCTGTCAGACCATTACCTTGAGAGGGTAATATGAGGTGGAATGAACTAGCTTAATGCCCATTGAGCCACACATGTCCATCAATTCTTTTGCCCTGAAACCTAGTGCATTGTCTATGACCAATTTGTGTGGACAGCCAAACCTGGTGAAAATGTTTTCTGTCAAGAACTCATGACCACATGGTGATCATCCTTCCTAGTAGGGATGGCCTTTATCCATTTAGTGAAGTAGTTAGTGGCTACTAAGATCCATCTGCGTTGGCCACTAAAATATGGATTAATTTCTCCTATGAAATCCAAACCCCGTCGTTGGAAAGGACCACTAGCATGTATTGGCTTCAAGGGTAAAGACTTCAACTGCTATTTTCCTTCAAATCTCTGGCACCTGTCACAATATTTTACAAATGAAAAGACATTAGAAAAAAAAGTGGGCCAGTAATACCCAACTCTGAGGATCTTATGGGTTGTGATTTTCTAGTAGTGATGTCATCCACAGATGCTAGAATGGAACTGATGCATGACCTCCATAGATTGTTCCTTGTCTAGACATCTCAAAAGGATTCCAGATGGATCCCTCCAATAGATCAAGTTTTTATGAATATAGGACATGGTTTCCCTAAGCTTGACAATCCTAGTTTGTCTTGAACTAAGACTGGGAGGAACTTTTAGTTTCAACAAAAATTGAGCTATTTCAGAGTACCATTCACAAGAAACTAGATTTTTAGCCAATGACTCGTTTTGTCCCACTATTGCTTCTTTTGTCTGTCCATCCTCTGAAACTGTGCTTATCCAATTCATGTCCAGCATCCTGAAATTTTCTTTAGGCATTAGCTTCGCAAGGCCCCGACCTCTTACAAGCTTGGCGGGCTTTAACTCTATGTTGAATTCAATGAGCTTGCAATCCATTTAGCTCTTCTTCCATCAACACATGGCTATGTTAGGACATATTTTACTGAACCAGAGGGCACATATGCAATCACCTTGGAGTGCAGAATGTGTACTCGAAAAGAGTTTAAAGATTTGATAAGAGCATAAGCCTGCTTTTCGATATTATCATACCTTAGTTCAGCATCCCTTAAGGTTTTACTGAAAAAGGCCACTGGATGTTCTAAACCCTCATCATCTTTCTGCAATAAAACTGTTGCAAGGGTGTCACAAAAACCAAAGGAGAAGATATGGAACTCCTTGCCATAATGTGGGCTGATCAAAGTGGGAGCTTCCATAATAGCTCTTTTCATGGCTTCAAAAGAACTTCTTCTTGCATCAGTCCATTTGATCTTTGATCCCTTTTTTAGCATGGAGGTGATGTGTTTTGCCAATTTTGCAAAATTAGGAATAAACCTCCTTACAAACTTTATTTTTTCCAGAAATAATTGGATGTCCTTCATTGATCTTGGGACAGACAGGGTCTGTATTTCTTTCACTCTTTCAAGGTCAATTTTGTCACGTGAAACAAAAACAATATGTCCTAAAAGTTTTTCCTTTTTTAAAGCAAACTGTGACTTCTTGGGATTCACTGATATCCCAAACCTCCTTCACTTTAGAAACACTTTCTTCAAATGCTGCAAATGACCTTGATGACTACTAGAGTCTACTGTTATATCATCTAGGTAGATAAGGACAAATTTACTCTTCTCTCCTACAAATGCTATATCCATAGCTCTCTGAAAGGTGGCTCCAGCATTCATCAGCTCAAAAGGCATCTTGGAGTAGATAAATGTGCCCCAAGGAGTGGTGAAAGTAGTATTTTCTTGGTCATCTAGATGTACAGTAACTTGAATATATCTTGAAAATCCATCCAGGAATGACATGAATTTAGCTCCTAAGACTTTCTGCAGTAAATGCTCCATCTTGGGCAGAGGATAATTGTCTTTCTTAGAGCATCTGTTCAGGTAACTGAAATCAACAAACAGTTTGACTTCCCCTCTTTTCTTCCTCACCACTACCAAGTTAGCTATCCACTTTGAATACCTCAGAGGAACTATGATTTTGGCAGCCAACAACTTCTTGATTTCCTTTTCAATCAGAGGGAGGAGAAAAGGATTTATGGGTCTCAATTTCTAATTGAAGGGAATGGTGTTTTTTCCCAATGGGATCTTATGCTGGATGATCATTTTGTCATAAGTTTTGAGGCTACTATATTCCTAGGCAATGAAATCAGCAAATTGCTTCATTAAGGTGCAGTACTCAGAACTTTGGGAAGCAGAAAAATGGGTGGACAAATTTATATACTTTAGATGATCTGGACTGCCTATGTTATGTCTATGGACTATAGATTGGTCTTCTTTTTGGGTAACCTTATGAGGCACATTATTATGGTCAAACAACTTCTGTAGAGGAACTGGCCCTTTTGGTATATGATTTCTAAGTAGTTGAACAATACTATCTTGGAAAATTTCGTTCTTTAGCTAGGGTTGGGGACTTTCCTCCAAGGTTTCATTCTCTTGATCAATTTGCATTTCAGAGAATTCATCAATGACATGCAGAAACCTATTTACTTCATCATCATCCTCAAAAACTTTCTAGTGCTGGACATTATCCGGCAAGGATGGTCTATAATTTATCTGGACTTCATAAACCAACCTAGGGGGCATGGGAGGGATGAACATGCTAGCAGACACAGCAAGTGAATCAGCATGCTGATTTTTGACTCTAGATTTACATCAAATACAAAAACTACTAAAAGAATCTTTGAGTCTCGATACCTCATCTCTATATGCTTTCAGCCTTCGGTGCCTTGCTTGGAACATTTTGTTCACTTGCTGAATTATGAGATCAGCATCTCCAAGCACCTTTATGTCTCTGATCCCTCTGTCTTTGGTAGCGTTTAAGCCCAATATCAGAGCCTCATACTCTGCTATATTGTTGGTGACCTGAAAATTCAACTTAAAAGACAGATGGGTGCTTTCTTGCTTTGGAGACACCAACACTACTCTTGCTCCTACAATTTCATTTGAACAGGCTCCATCAAAGAAAATATCCCAAGCCTGTGTTCCTTCTCCTTCCATTGCATGGCCTACTGTTTTCTTGAGTTGCTCCAGGGCCTTATGAGATTCTTCAATTTGGAGAATACATGCTCCAAAATCACTGTCCATAGCGTAAATGGGGTTATTAGTAGGGTTCTTCTCATCACTGATGATATAGGCC
>APFE030004203.1:158719-179268 GCA_000404065.3 Pinus taeda
ATTATGTTAGGATTCCAAGAAACTCTCCTAGGTTGTAGCTCAGAGATGCCTGGTAACATATAAATTCAAATATTGTTGCATGTTTAATGGAAGGAATGATGGTTTGGTTCAAGCTAGATAACCACTTCTACTTTGTTTCACTCCAGACATGCATGACCACCCCCAGACTACAAGGATTTAGACCACCAATGCTCATAGTTTTAGGTATTGGGTGAAAATGGGGAATACTAACCACACTAGCAGATGCACAAGATCATGTGATGGCCGACTGCAACTAGTAAAGAAACATGCAAATCTATTCTACTAATGCACAGACAGGATGATAGCTCTCTCGCAATAGGTAGAAAGAACCCTGGACAACCTATTCAATGATGCATACAAGATTTTAACACAGAGATAACATGACAATTATCTAGTGCTAAACATCAGGAGATCAAGAACACAACATGTCAGGCACAAGCTTAGAACAGAGGGAAATGGAAAGTGAGAAGTTAATAGCAAAACAAGCTTGTATTAGCTGAAAATGAAAATGAAATGCCGCAAGTGACAAAATATCTACACTCTCCAGAAGTTGAACCTTACATAAAATGCCAACCTTGATTACATCTTGCTTTCGGGTATTTATAGATTTTACATTACAAGGGCACCTAGCCGTTTAGGTATGAAGGGGTCATAATTGACCACCAACCGCATTTAACTACCTGATGGAGTCTCTGAATGTGTTTTCTTACTTCAACGGATGAATCTAATCTATTCAGGTGATGTGTTGTTCTTTTAGGCTATTGGAGTGCTCGTACTAGTGGAGTTCCGTAACTGATAAATTTAGTTACAGGGTCGTGCTAAGTCCTTTTCCCCTTTCGCCATGTCTATTATTAAATATGGATGTTGGGGAATGACTATGATTGGTACTGGCAGAGATGGTCATCTCCTTCTTGGGGCAACAAAGTAGTGAAGGACGTGGAATGCATGGAATATGGACAGTTAGGACGAGAGGGAAGGATGGTCGTTGGATCGAGGAAATGGACGACGGAGATGACTCGATGGAGGCTACTGATCAAGATGATAGCGGGGTGAGTTGGAGCTGTCAGATCTGCAACAGATAGATCGGATGGTCATTGGGCGACAAGACTGCATGGTTATTTAATGGGTAGAGTGGATTGGTCAGGCAGTAAATGGTATTTATCGCACTGCTTTCAACCACTAAGCGATAAATCCCCAAGGTTGCGCAATTCCATTTAGCGATCAACATGTAGCGGCAGATGAGAGAGAAAAATTGCTCTCATTGCACGCTAACGTTCGATTAAGTTGCTAGCATGATGAGAGCGAATTCCATCGAACCTTTATGGAGATGATCGGACGGTGGGAAATGATCGAGCGGGTCACTTTAGCGGGGATTCAACAGGGGGTTTATGAGTGTACGAGGTCATATGGGTGAGGTTTTATGGCGGGTTTTGACTTTTGCACTTAGAATTGGGGCTAAAAGAGACTTTGTCAGATTTCAGAGGGTTTAGTTAGGGAATGGAAAGGGTTTAGGGATGAGTAGGGTGGAGGAAAGGAAAGAATGACTAATGTGAGCTTTCCTTTGAGTGTAGCCAAGCAAACCATGATCCTTCGCGATCTTAGAGAGTCAACATTGCATAGCAGGGCTAACACCTACTTCTTACAATAAAATAAAAAGTAATAAAGAATGTAGGGGTGATAACATAGCCATAAACTTTGATGGTTGCCCAAAATTCACCAGATTAGAAAATGGAACCCTCACCTCGATACCTCAGAATAAAAAACAAGAACCACTTGAAGATGCTCAATGCTGAAATTTTGCAGTTGGGGAAGAAGATTCGGCTAATTTCAATTATGTGATCAAGCATAAATAACAAAAACAGAGTATAGAGAACTATACTCTTACGAATTAGAGAGGGTAAAAAGACATTGTTACAGAAGCATGAAGAACACTAATTACCCAGTGTCAATATTAGTGTAAAGTACAACCACACAAAAAAACATAATATGGTTGTGATGAAGACATAGATAACGAAAAATGGGGAACGAATAAGCAAAATCCAAACACAACACACATCCATGAATGATTGTCCACATGTTCATGGAGAAGAGAACATATTTTCATTTGATGTGGTCTAGAGAGAAATTTTTTATTTGGTGAAGCTTGTATTCTTCATTAATAATTTTCTTGACATCATTTCCATTCTCAGCACTGTAGTTGTATATGTCATTGAGGGTTTCATTATAGGTGTAATCAATCTTCTAGGGCTATCCAACTTTGTTATTGTCAACAATAGAGCTATCTATAGGTGGAAATGCATTTGTATCACTGAAAGCTTCAATAATTTTGGGTTTATAACATACCCTTTTTTTTTTCTACCAAGGAATATCCATCACATATGTCAATAACTTTGTCTTCCAAATGAGTATTGACAGTAAAAGCAAGAGACTTCACTATCTCATCTAGATTGAGGAATAAATTCATATTGTAGGCATTAAAAATAGTAGGACTGTCAGATTCTGTGATATAGTATCTTTTAGGATTGAACTATAAAATTAATTGCTTCTTCACTCATATAATCATAATGGTCACATTATTATTTTGCTAGCTTTGAAAAAGTTTATTGACCTCAAACTCTAGGAAATTGTGATTACTTTGATTTATTTCTTACACAATCATGATTAACATCAAATTGAAACATGGGGGTTACATTAATCCTACTCAAAATCACAATGAAATGTTGACGTGCCAAGTGTATTACCATGAAAGTCTATAGCTCCCTTACTTTCAGTGTTTGTGAAAATAGGATTAGTTTATTGAACTCTATTTCTGTGAGCTCAGAAGTGTATTCATTATTTAAATTACCAGCAAGGAAGGCATGATCTTCATCATACTTTTCATACGGTTGATCTTTTGGGATAGAAACATGGTTTCTACCTGCCTAGAAATGCATATGGGTTGTATCAATGGTGGAAATATTCAAAAAATCTTCATTTCCTCTGTTTATCACTTTTTTGTGTAGGAAAATAGAGTACATGAATATGGGTTAGTCTTCCTCATAACTGTATAGTTGTTGAGTCTCAATTTGATTGTGTGATCTTGGAAGGTTTTGAGAGTATATAAACTTTTCTCATTGTATGTCCTTTCCTTGCAAGACTTAGAGAGAGGGTTATAAAGTCTTGTTATTGGAATGTAGAGGTTGTTTGACATTGTATAGTTGATTATTATCTAATCATATGAAGAAAAAATAGAGTTACAAGAATACAAGTTTAAATGCCTCACAAAAATACAGTGGTTGAGGCTCATTTGCAACTTTGAGAACATGTAATACTTTGTGTGAAGTATATAGACTCTTCTCAATCGATGCCCTTGCATTGCAAGACCTTGATAGGGGTATACAGATTTTATCAATAGGACACATATGCCATTAGTGTCATGTGGTGTTATCCTCTGACCATCTTAGTCGGTTTTATGTTAAGTGAATGGGAGTATTAAGACTCCTCCATTCATTATTTAAATCATGGAAATGATACTAGTAGATTTGAGTGAGATTATGGGTGAGTTTCTGTAAATTAGACCTTCTTATCCAACTCACTATGCTATTATTTATTATCAAGAACCTGAGGATGTGATTGCTAATGGATGGAAATAATAGCTTGTGAATTTATTAAAATCAGTGTCCCAAACAAACCTTCTTCTATTTATGTTTTGGAGAACACATATCACCTGATCATTCTAAACATCAAAACCCAATAGCCAAACTCATTATTATACCTATTTAATAATTTTCCTTTCCAGAGGCAAAGTACTAGCCTTCTCTTCATGCAATCTCAAAACAACTTTGAGGGCCAACCACCTTCATTAGATGAACAAAAGGTATTAGAAAATCCATTTAGGGTGCATCCTTATGCGCATTTGTGGCTTCCTCTGCACAAGCATACACCACAATGATGATTCGGAATTTTGCTTGTGCTGAGGTGAGAAATGACATTTTATGAACAATGTTGCTTAGTGTTCCTTGAACAAAGTTTAGATTGTTATAATCCTTGTTGGCATGTGAAGGTTTGTTAGACCTTGTATATTATCATGACGTAGATGTTGTGATTAAGTTAGTGAAACGGCCACCTCCCTGTTGCATATTTTCATTACCAAATTTCCAAATGCTATAAAAAAAGGTTGAGCAAGGTTGCAGTGAGTGAACTCCAGTGTTTTTTCTCAAGTCAAATTTCTAGTGCTACATTTGTCAAGGTACTTAAGGGCTTGTGCTCTCTTTCCTTCTCACTTAATGAGGGAAAGGATGATTAGGTACCAACCTATATATATCATGATGAAAGTGTTATTATAATCACAAGTTTAAATTTAGATGTTGAACTTCTATGGAAACAACTGGGTCTCTGCATCAATAAGATAGACCAACTGGTCATATTCATTGTCTAATGAACCTTGTCTGAGATTTGAGTGAGATTCTGGGTGAGGTTCTGTAAATTGGACCTGCTTATCCATCTTACTATGCTATTATTTATTTTGAAGCATCTCAGGATGTAATTCCTAATATATAGAAATAATACATTGTGAATTTATTAAAATCAGTCTCCTAGACAGGCCTTCTTCTACTTATGTTTTGTAGAACACATATCACTTGATCATTCTAAACAACAAAACCCAATAGCCAAACTCATTCCTATACCTCTTTAATTTTTCTCCTTTCCAAATAGGCTGAATGATCCTAAATTCAGAGCAACGTACCAGCGTTCTCTTCACGCAATCTCAAAACAACTTTGAGGGCCAACCCCCCTTCATTGGATGAATGTAAGGTATTAGCACATCCATTTAGGGTGCATCTTTATGTGAATTTGTGGCTTCTTCAGCACAAGCGTACACCACAGAGATGATTCGGTTTTTTGCTTGTGCTAAGGTGAGAAATGACATTTTATGAATAATGATGCTCAGTGTTCCTTGAAGAGATTTTATATTGTTATAATCCTTGTTGGCATGTGAAGGGTTTCCAGACCTTGTATATTCTGATGATGTAGATGTATTTATTAAGTTAGTGAAACTAGAACCTCCCTCTTGACATATTTTCAGAACCAAAATGCCAAATTCTATTAAAAAAAGGTTGAGCAACATTACAGTGAATGAACTCCAATGTTTTTACTGAGGCAGAAGCCATGCTTCTTTCAAGTCAAATTTCTAGTGCTACATTTCTCGGGGTACTTCAGGACTTGTGCTCCTTTTCTTCCTCACTTCATGAGGGAAAGGATGATTAGGTACCAACTTATATATATCATGATGAGATTGTTATGATAAGCACGAGTTTAAATTTAGATGTTGAACTTCTATGGCCACAACTAGGTCTTTACATCAGTGAGATAGAAAAGGTCATCTTCATGGGAAGGCATGTACAGTCTCCTTGAAGAATAAAAGCCGAGAGTTATGGAGGTTAAACCAATAGCAGACTCGCACGGGTCGTCTGAAGCATCAGTCATTGAACTTGCATGTTCGTTCTTGCACCGAATAGCAGCAAGGTGGAAGATTCTTCCATACACAAACATGGTCAAGTGCATACTAGATAGTGCCGATATAATAGATAGATAATTCAAGACTCGAGGCCAAGACCTCATTAGGTCATTGACGGCACAAGATTTAATGCTTATGTATCATCTACCAGAGCCGTAAGCAACCTATAACAAGCACTTCGTGTAGAATTTTACTGAATAAAACGAAGATTTGGCGGAGTGAAACAAGAACTGGTCAGTAAGGGAAGAACTATTGAAAAAGGGAAAATAATTTTGATCGAGGCCCATCGAGACCACGTAGGTGGAAAAACTAGCACCAAGGAAGCTCAGAATGGAAAAAGGAAGAAATTTTCAATGCACGATTAGCGCTTAGTGCTAATCGCGCATTCCTGGGCAAAACCCCTGGAGAAGGAAAGCCCCCATGCACTCGGTCGCACGTAAGCTGGAAAACCACGGGGAAAAGTGCTAAAGGCTAAAGGTGGAACAGGTAGCAGAAGAAGAAGCTACAATGGCAGACAATGTCTTTGAAAACCTGCACAGAGCAAACCTCATATGAGAGACCGTACCAGGATTTCTCCCAAAAGCATAGTAACTATAGACAAGCTAGAGACAAAAGGCTGAGGAAAGGGCAGATTCCATTAAGAGGTTAACCAAGTTGAATTGGGAAACTTACTTGCAGTACTTGGTTAAACCACACAGTCAATGCATGACTCTCAAATGCCATATGAACGCTACCGAGAAGATAGCGCCAACACTTGCGAAATCTGTTTTCGTAGGGCAACTAAAATCAGAGGTTGGCCAACCAACCCTACTCAAGCTGATGTTGAATGCTTGCGACAACAGAGAACAGATACATAGATAGTTAATTCCAGATTCAGTTTTAGTTTTAGTTTTGATTTATTTTTTCCTTTCATGAGGAAGGTCATTTAAACCTCCTCCTATATTTTTGTAATAAAATATTTTTAGCATTTAAGAAGTAGTATTTTAACCACTCTCATGCATTTATAGAAGGGTCTTGTAATTTGTCAAAAACATTTCCTTAGAACATGCACTTTTGCACCCTTAGAGGAGGTTTTGATGAATGAATGGAACAAGACTTATTGATATCTGTGTTTGATGTCTGCTACTAAAATGCACTTGTACTCTTTGTAGACGTTGAATTAGGAAGAGATAAATCTATATTGTTGAAGCTCATGAGTAGGACTTGTTATCAATGGTACTTTTATCTATTAATGATTTATGCTTGTGTGTGTAATTAATATTATTATGTTTAGTTATTTATATATGAAAGCTTAAATTTTTGAGTTATCATTTGGCACTTTTGTACAGTGATGACTATTCTGTTTATGCCCAATATATGAATGATTTATTATGCGATATGCTTCTGACAATTGTTTCAGCTAACTTTTAATATGAACCAATTCATTTTTATTGAATTATTTTCTTGTAGTGATTGAATGATCTTTATTACCAATTTCTATTCGAAATTATTTTAGATCGCATAAATGAAATGTTGAATTCCAGGTTAGTTTTACTCTTAAATATTTATGTTCATTAGAATACAATTTCATTTTTAAATTAGACTTTGATTAAAAGCATTTTAATTAGAAATATTTGGAGAACCAAAATATCAATTCTTATCAACACACACAAATTGGGAAAGTGGACCCATTATCCCTAGTTGAACCCACCATCCGAAATGGGAAAGGAGATGATTTCAAGGTCCAGACCAGGTGGGTATCCCCCTTGTTGTAGACCTAATTTTCAGGCCTTGAAGATATTTGGTACTAGAAGGAGGGCCCCAAACTATGAATGACTAGTAAATCCAAATCTAAATACTATTCTAAGAGTAAATCACCCTCAACATCTCCACTAACTTCTCCATCGCATTCCAATCCTTATATCCTAAGAAAGAAGTTGAGAAAAAAATAACCACTGCCACACACTGAAACATTTTATAGAAATCTACTATTGAACCTCCCGAAGTTGAATCTTTGATTCATAAACTTCAAGGATTTTCCATATCAGCACAAAAGTCTGAAATATCTCAAGGTAGTGTGACTTTGCAATACAATCCTTCTCATCCCTTAACCAGATTACAGAGTGAAAACTTTGGTATTGGACCAACTGAATTACCTCTACCAAAAAGGAAAAGAGCAAGTAAATCACCTCAAGGGTCTGATAGTGAGACTCTTTCATCATCAAGATACATTCCAACTTCTCCATTGCAAGTTCAACCATCCACCCCTCCACTTCAAATTGTTTTCCATCAGAGTACTGGAACTTTAACATCCTCATCCCTTCCAAAAGTGACTTCGTACGCGCTTTCCTCTGGCAGTAGCTCAATGATGGCCCAAACCCCATGGAATAACCTAGGGGCAGTCTTAATGGCTAACCCCTTAAGCCAGTTACCGGCCCATCCTGAAAAATGGCTATCTAAGTTTAATCCTGAAGCAGGCATGCTAGTAGAAGAATACATAAGCAACTTTATGTTATCGACAAATTTAAATGGTCTCACTAATGAAGAGGTTGTTGTTCGACTTTTCCCTTGTAGTCTACATGGAGCAGCCGGATGCTAGTATTTTTCATTACCATCACGATCCATCACTAGTTGGGACCTTTTCCAAGAGCAATTCTTGACTAAGTTCGGTGATGATAGATCTATAGCAACACTGATCAATGATATATCGAATCTAAAGACTGAATCAAGAGATCAAAGATTTTAACTTGCATTTCAATAAGCTTTTGAATAAAATTCTGACTGCTTCCAAGCCTAGCAAAGAAGTTAGAAGTGAATGGTACATATCTACTTTACCATCAAACATAGCTATCTTTGTTGACAGGGCTGCCATGGCAACATTAGCATAAAACACGAAGGAACCGATAGTGGTAGAGAAACATATCATAGATTTAGAAAAGAAAAACGTTGTCAATGAAATAAAATCTAAGAATGTTACTTTTAGAGATGATCCTAAGAAAAAGAAATCAAAAGAACCATTTGATTTAGAAGGGTTACAGAAAGTCTTATAAACCATGTCTAACGAAATGGTTGACATTAAGAAACAAGTAGCAGATAGTCCTTCGAAAAAACCCTACAAGCCTTCTAGAAAAAATCCTTCAACCAATTCAAAGCCACCCAATGTTATAACAAATGCAGAATTAGAAGAAGAAGAAGAGGAAGTTTCTAACGAAGAACCAACTGATGAAGATGAATTTGTAGAAGTACAGGGAATGTGGGACTTCATTCTTCTAGATGATGACGATCAAGAGGTATTACCAGTTAGTACAAGAAGTAGAAATCAACTCAATCCTCCACAACCTAGTCCTAAATAGAAGAGTGTGAGCTCGACATCTAAAGATAAAGTCGCAAGTAAGAAATCATCACCAAAAGTGACTCAAACAAGCCCAATCCAATCTGATCCCTTAACTCCATGAAAAGCACTGATTGTTTCTAATGAGATGGAGTATAACGTCGCTGAAGATATGAACAAGACTAGGGCTAACATTACTTTTCATGAGTTTAGCGAATTGAAGCATCAACAAAATTTGCTTATGGAAGAGTTACACGTAGTACCTGTTGCACCTCTTCCTGTAGCTATAATCTTGCAAGCTTCTCATGAGATGGGAAAACCTCCAACTTATATCGCAAATAAAGTTGATCTGAAGGATATTGCTTTAATTGGAGGTAGGTCAAAATCACATACTCCCCCATTCCTTCTTACTTATGAAATTAAAAGAAAAAACTTGCATAATTGTTTGGTAGATTGAGGATCTTCATCTAATATCTTACCTAAAACAATATGTGCAAAGTTAAATGTCCAACCTCAAGAATCTGTAGTATGCATAGTTCAGCTGGACTGATCACAGGTTGAAGTAATCGGTGAACTAAATCAAGTTACCATAAGGCTGTCATCTAATCCAAAGGTGTTATTGATATTTTAGTTGCAGACATTCCCGAACTTTATGGTTTAATTCTTAGTAGGGATTAGTCTGAAAAGCTTTGTGGACACTTTGCGACCGATTGGTCACATATGTGGCTCCCTTACAATGGTAAACCAAATCAGATAAAGGTTGAGTGAGGAAGACACCAAAACTACATAGTGACGGAATTGGAAGGAGAAAATGAACCTGTAGCATACAACACAATATAATTGGCAACTATTCTATTGACTCTTTCTTAGGCAATTTTAATGCTCATACTTCACCGTACTTAGAACATTTTGTTCTATATGAAGTGGAATTTTTTTCTCAAACAGATAGTTCTAAATATGTTAATTTTGTAGATAGTCCTGTAAATAAATCTTTATTTTGGAAATTATTTTTTGATGGTTTTAAGTCTAATGGTGGAGCAGGAGCAGTATGTGTATTAGTTAGTCCAGAGGGAAAAAAAACTATGCTAACATGTAGACTCGAGTTCAATTTCAGAAACAATACTACAAAATACGAAGCTCTAGTCCAAGGGCTATGCAAGGAAATCAGATTAGATATCAAGTATCTACAAGTCTTCAGAGACTCTGAGATTGTTATTAAACAGGTACGAAATACTAGACATTGTGTATCAGGTCATTTGAAGCATTATCAATCATTAGTGAAAGATCTAACTTTACATTTTATAGCATTTAATATTTCACCTATCCCTAGATTCCAAAATGCAAGTGCTGACCTTCTCTCCTGGCTAATGTAGCTTCCAAGATAATTCCATTAGAAGACTTCATCCTAAGCAGATTCTCAATTGAATTGATCTTTAGGCCCTCCATTCCTAATAATGTTACAAACTGGAGAATTTTTAATGATGATCCTGATATTGTAAGTTTCCTAACATCAAAAGGATCTTACACTAATCAAATAATTGATGAGTACCAACATGACCAGAAGTTACAACAAGAAAGCAGTAATAATGATATACCAAAATATATAGTCAAGTTGGAAGACCTATATATTTGAAAGACCATTTTAAAAGATCTACCAATTCAAAACTTTAGAGTTCAACTCTAAACGATGAATTAGTAAGTCTAGGAATGGATACCAAGCCATAGAATATCATCCTAGGTCTTGGCCTAGCCCCGAAAGAAAAATTATCCTACGTTCAACTTCTGAAACAATACAAAAACATCTTTGCCTATAACTATGATGACCTTAAGACTTACGACACTTTGATTATTCAACATACTATCCCAATGATAGCTAATGAAAAACCTGTCCAGTAAAAGCTGAGAAAAATCCATCCCAATCTCGAAAGTCAAATTAAGTCTGAGCTTAATAAATTATTGAATGCCAAAATTAGTTTTCCCTTTTGACATTCTAGGTGGGTTTTCAACATGGTCCTAGTTAGAAATAAAAATGGAGATATTAGGATTTGTATTAACTTTCAAAATCTTAACAAAGAATATCAAAATGATATTGTTCCCCTGCCTCCTATGGATTAAATATTGCAAGCAGTTGCAGGATCAAAATTAATGTCCTTTCTAACTGATTTCTCCAGCTACAACCAGGTCCTAGTCCATCCTGAAGATCAGCTAAAAGCCACATTTAGAACCAAATGGGGTACTTATGCATATCAAAAGATGTTGTTTGGTCTGATCAAAGTTGGTGCCACATTTCAAAGAGCCATGGACATCGCTTTTAAAGGATTAATAAACAAATTAGTGGTGATTTACTTGGATGACACAACAATATATTCTAAAAAATGTGGTAATCACCTTAGAGACTTAAAGCAAATCTTCCAAAATTGCCAAAGTTATGGGATTTCACTTAACACAAAAAAGTCATTTTTTGCATTAAGTACAGGAAAACTTCTTGGATTTATAGTTTCAAAATCTGCAATCCATATTGATCCTGATAGAATTAAGGAAATTTCCGAAATATCCTTACCACATAATAAGAAAGCCATGCAATCCTTCCTTGGCCAGATTAATTTTGTTAAAATATTTGTTCCAGACTTCTCAAGAATTGTGTCACCATTACAAGCATGATAAAATAGAATTCACTTTTCAAATGGGGCCAAGAGAAATATGAAGCATTCAATCGGATTAAGCAACCGATTATTAATGCCCCATCCCTAGTGACTCCAAATTTTTCCGATCCTTTTATTTTGTATACATTTGCCTCTAATAATTCATATGCCGTGATACTCACTCAAGCCAATCAAGACAAGGAAAAAGCCCCAATTACCTTCTTTAGTTCAAATGTGCAAAGGGTTGAATTAAATTATTCTGGCATTGAGAAAAAATCTTATGTTGTTTTCAAAACAATCAAATATTTTAGAACATTTCTTCTTAAAACCCATACAATGATCATAGTACTATTTCTAGTGGTAAGAAATATCTTAGTACAGAAAGATGTGGGTGAAAGGAGAGAAAATTGGGTGACTGCCTTACAAGAATAAAATGCTGAGATCAAGCTAGCAAATATTGTAGAAGGACAAGGCTTTTGCAAGATCTTGGTTGGAGCATCGCTTATTTCTGAAATATCATCTTCAAATCAAGAGGTACAAATGTATGAGGTAAGCCTAAACGATATTGAATCAAGATAAGTTGATATCATATTTTATCTAAAGAATGGATATGCTCCTTCAAATCTATATTATACAAAGAAAAGGGCTTTAAGATTAAAGGCTAAGCAGTATGAACTCGTAAATGATGTACTTTTTACGATGAATTATGATTCTCGTCTCCTTCGATGTCTTGAGAAATTTGAAGCTGAAAAGGTGTTGCAGGAACTCCATAATGGACAAGCAAGTGGACATTATGCGGGATATGCTACAGCACATAAAATCTTGCACGCATGATACTATTGGCCTACACTATTTAAAGATGTGCATAGCTATGTAAGGAAATGTCAAGTTTGTCAAACTGTTGCCAGAAGACAAAAGAAACCATCATTGCCTTTGCAACCAATCAACATCAATCAACCTTTTGATCAATGGGGATTTGATATAATAGGTGAGATTGTTCCTCACTCTTTTAAACAACATAGGTATATCCTTACAGCTACAGATTATTTTACTAAATGGGTAGAAGCAGTTCCACTCAAGATAGCCAATGCTGAGCATATCATTGATTTCATAGATTAGTTCATAATCACCATGCTTGCTTTACCCTCTGCTTTAATGTTTGATAACGCATCATATTTTTCCGGTAATTCTATGACTGAATTTGCACTTAAAAGAGGTTATAAGCTTAAATATTCTTCCAATTATTACCCACAATGGAATGGGTTGGCCGAATCAACGAATAAAATCTTAATCAGAATAATTAAGCAAATCATTAATCAGAATCATAAAAATTGGCACAAATCTTTGATGTATGCTTTATGGGTAGACCGAATAACCCAAAAGGCTTCCATTGGCACTTCTCCCTTTGATTTAGTTTATGGGAAAGAAGTAGTTCTCCCAACCCATCTACCAATTCCTTCTTTGGCCTTAGTTGAATTTATCGACGAAACACCAACTTCATCTTTACAACTAAGGAAATTGCAGATCCTTAGGCTAGAAGAACAAGGGGAAAAGGCTAAAATCACACATGCTCATCATCAAGCATTAGTAAAGCCTTCCTTCGATTCAAGCATGGTATCTAAGAAGGATTTTCAAATTGGAGATTTAGTTTTGAAATGGGATAAATCTCATGAAGAAAAAGGAAAATATTCTAAATTCCAACGAATGTGGCTTGGCCCATTCCAAATTGTTGAAATCATAGGTCCATCCACTTTTATGTTGCAAGATTTAGCAGGAAAAAGAGAATCTTTACCTGTTAATGGGAAGATCCTTAAAAAATACTTTCCATAGAATATGACCTCTTCTATTTTTGTAAGTTATTGTTTATAGCTCTATTTTGATAATAAAACATGTTGTAAATAGATAAATTTGGGAATTCACAAAAAGGATTATTGTTTCTTTTAGATTTTGTTTTTCGCCTGTATAAATAGAACTGAATTGGAAAATTTATCATTATTATTGAAAAATACAGTCAAATGCCATAAGCCTAAAAATGCTATTACTTTCAACCTTATGAATTTTGATGAAAAGCAACCTTTAGAGAGAATTTGTTTTATGTTAGTTAATGAAAAGCATCAATAACAAAACAAAGGTTCTCTATAGAAAAGTTGCTTCCAAAAACTCTATACTTGTCGTCTAAAGCTATTCTTAAGGAACCAGTGACTTCCTCCCCACCTAGGGAATTATGAGTTTCAAGGAATAATCTAATGATACACTCTAAGCTTAAAGAATAAGAGGTCTTGTCACGAGCCAACTTATCATGATAATTGATATTATGACTTGATGACATTACGAAAATTGCATACCACAACAGAGCAATGGCTCAAGATTGGTGCAATCAAAAGACAAGGGGTCTCATCACGAGCCAACTTCTTCATCAAAGTTATAAATCAAGTGAATGGCTTGTCATAATTTGGCTACCAAAACAAGACATTGTTCTTTAAGAATTAAAAGAAAACAAAACACAGCAAGTGTGGATATGGATTTATCTTTGAAAATTATATATTTCTCCAAGTAGGATACATGATCATTATGGGGTAACAGGTAACCCTGTCGAGGCTATGAACACCTGCGGGCAACATAGGCTCTACCTACGACAAATGAGCATACTTAAAACTGATCTACAGATAAGTCTTTGTTTTTATCTTTATAAATTAAGTAGTGGTTGAGGTAAATACAATGACTAGCTTTGGGAAGTAAATAATCATAGTTAACACAGGAGAAACAAACTACCATTGATAGCTGAAAGCACGATACACTTTATATTTCTATAATAAAGTTTGATTTTCTAGAAAAAAATTACGTTTTGGAAGTTTAGAAAATTCAGAAGATAATAAGAGATAACTAGTTCTTCTCGGTGAATCACCAATTGTTGTGGCTAGCAACAACCCCCCTTTTTTTATTTAATTTTACTAATAGAGCTAAATAAATGGGGACCCTTCTAAAAAATAAAAACTAGCACATATGTTTCCCTTTGAATAAAACATGATATCATAAACTTAGGAAAACACTCGCAAAACCCAAAACCTAAGTTTTATCATAAGTTCCAAATAAGATCATTCTCTTAAATAATAAAACATTGCATCACAAAGGGTAATGGGGAACATCATATAAACAAGTTTTCAAAAATGTGAAAACTCGACGTGAGATCGCATTCCTTAAAGACTCATCTCACATCCCAGCTTTCATACGCTGCAAGTATCCCCTAAGGTAAAATATCCGGTACAGCGATATGCGATAAGATATCTCGCAAATCACATCTCGCAGACACTCATGGTGATAAATGATTGTTGAAAACATGGATTAGCGATATCTCGATCTGCGATATTGCAAAGAAAATCGCAAAATCACTTTATCGCAGATCTGCAGGGCTCATCGTTCAATAAAGTTTTTCTAGTAATTTGATACAAAGTTATGGGTATTAATGTCAATTTAATGGTTCGTTGATGGTCATTTATGAGATAAGATTTAAAACTAATCGAAAGTTTATTTCATGTAGGGTTGTATATTTCATATGATTTCAGAATTAAAAAGCTTTCCCGTCACTTTATCTATTTCCTTGTAAATTTGCAGGAGCAACAAGCAGAGCAATATACGCATCAATGTGTAGAACGTAATGGGAAAGAAGGGAAAGGCTATGATTGCACAGGAAAAAGAGATGACGCCCTTATACACAGACACCACTTGTAACAAATATGTTGACATAATTACTTGGGAAGGCATGTACAATCTCCTTGAAGAAGAAAAGCCAACAGTTATGGAGGTTAAAGCAACAACAGACTCGCGCAGGTCGTCTGAAGCATCAATCATTGAACTTGCATGTTCATTCTTGCACCAAATAGCGGCAAGGCCAAAGATTCTTCCATACACAGACATGGTGAAGTGGGTACTGGACAATGCCGATATAACGGATAGATAATTCAAGACTCGAGGCCAAGACCCGATTGGGTCATTCACTACACAAGATTTAAGGCTTATGTATCATCTACTAGAGCCGCATGCAACCTATAACAAGCGGTTCATGGAGAATTTTACCAAAGAAAACGAAGATTTGGTGCAGTGAACCAAGAACTGTTCGGTAAGGGAAGAACGATTGAAAAAGGGAAAAGTACACTAACCAAGGCCCATTGAGACTCTGCAGGAGGTGAAACTAGCACCAGGGAAGCCCAGATCAGAAAAAGGAAGCATTTTATGATGTGTGATTAGCAATTAGTGCTAATCGCACGTCGCTGCGCAAAACCCCTTGAGAAGGAAAGCCCCCAAACACTCGGTCAAACATAAGATGAAGACCATGGGGAGAAGTACTAAAGGCTAAATGTAGAATATGCAGCAAAAGAAGTAGCTACAGCAACAAACAATGTCATTGATTGTGTGAATGAAATCCTGCACAGAGCAAACCTCATATTAGAGACCGCACCAGGATTTCTCCCAAAAGCACATCAACTGCAGACAAGCCAAAGACAAAAGGCTAAGGAAAGGGCAGATTCCATCACGAAGTTAACCATGTTGAATTGGGAAACTTACTGGCAGTACTTGGTTAAACCACACAATCAATGCATCACTCTGAAATGCCTTATGAACTCTGCCGAGAAGATAGCGCCAGCACATTCCGATTCTTTTTTCGTAGGGCAACTAAAATCGGAGGTCGACCAACTAACCCTCCTCAAGCCAATGTTGAATGGTTGTGACCACAAAGAACAGGTACATAGATAGTTAATTTCAGATTCCGTTTTAGTTTTAGTTTTGATTTATTTTTTTCCTTAGATGACGACGATCATTTAAACCTCCTCTTATATTTTTGTAATAAACTATTTTTAGTATTTAAGAAGTAGTATTTTAACCCTTCTCATGCATTTAGAGAGGGGTCTTGAAATTTGTAAAAAACAATTCCTTAGAACATGCACTTTTGCACCCTTAGAGGATGTTTTGATGAACGAATGGAATAATATTTATTGATGTCTATGTTTGATGTCTGCTACTGAAAAGCACTTTTGTACTCTTAGTAGATGTTGAATTAGGAAGAGATAAATCTATATTGCTGAAGCTCATGAGTAGGACTTGTTATCAATGATACTTTTATCTCTTAACTATTTCTGCTTATGTGTCTAAGTAATATTTTATGCTGAGTTATTTAAATATGAAAGCTTGAATGTTTCAGTTATCATTTGGCACTTTTGTACAATGATGACTATTCTATTTATGCTCAATATATGAATGACTTATTATGTGATATGCTTCTCACAATTGTTTCGGATAAATTTTTATACGAAGCAATTCATTTTTATCGAATTATTTTCTTGTAGCGATTGAATAATATTTATTACCAATTGTTGTTCAAAATTACTTTAGATCGCATAAATGAAAAGTTGAATACCGGGTTAGTTTTAGACTTAAATATTTATGTTCGTTAGAATAAAATTGCATTTTTAAATTAAACTTAGATTAAAAGCATTTTACTTGGAAATAATTAGAAAACAGAAATATCAATTCTTATCAACACACAAATTGGGAAACTGGTCCCATTATCCCCAGTCGGACCCACCATCCCAAATGAAAAAGGAGTTGCTTTCAAGGTCCGGACCGGGTGGGTATCCCCCTTGTTGTAGACCCAATATTCAGGCCTTCAACACCTTGTAATACCTTGATAGGGGTATATAGATTCTTGTTAATAGAATGCATATTTGTCTATATAGTTGTTTATTACGTAATCATATAAAGGAAAACTAATTACATGAATATGGGTTAGGCTGCCTCATAACTGTAAGTTGCTAAGGCTCAATTTTGATTATGCGATCTTGTAAGATTTTGAGAGTATGTAAACTCTTTATGTATTATGATTTCTCCGGCAATGTTCTCAGGCAACTGTTCCAAAAATAACAAAAAAATATCATTTGTCATTAAACAAAGGTTGTTTTACTTTAAGAACAGGGAGAGACTGCCTTCATAATACCTTCTTCTGTTTGTGGCATGTAAGGAGATCTTGAGAGTAATCTAGAATAGGAAAACTAGTTCGTCATATTGTGATAAAGGTGAGTAATTGCTTGGACTCTAACTTTTAAGCCTGCCACATTCTTCTAAGAGCATTGGATCCAAAAATCTCGAAGGCTTCAACTACATTGATTATGTCATAGAAGTTGGAAGAACCAGAGATGTCATGGATGTGTATCTGTTAACATTATGAGTATGATAGCAAATCTGTTTTTCAAGGTACATTACCAATCATAGTGCAAACAACAAATTTGACCACTAATATATTTCATCGGGCATGGATATCAATCAGGCCTAATTAGCCTTACTTTCTTGGTAAGGAGATGAGGCTTCATGTTTTCCACCTTGTTTCCCCTAAAGAAATTTATTCTAGTGCAATAAATTATTCATTACCTTCCCCTTTTACACGCAAACACTTGGCATAAAATGGATTTCACACCTGGGAGTTTTTTGTAGGACAAAGGGAAAGTTGAGTGGGTATCCTGGCAGTAGTTGAATTGGTCTTACTAGCATTACGCCACTTTTCATATGGGTCTTCACAACAGAGAATCACCATTACACTTTTTTATTTGTTTTAAAAATAGACATAACACGCAACAGATTTCTTCTCACATGTAGTGTTGTTGTTGGTAGTATGATTTTATTTGTGCCACATGTAAAGATAACATGCATTAAATTTCTTTCACCTTGCAATATTTTTCTTGGAAATGTGCTTGTGTTTGGGCTAGAAACAGATTTATTTTTCTTTGCAATATTGTTGTTTTCAATTTGGTTGTTCATGATAAAAGGAAATCTAGCAAGTGTTAGATTTCCATCACCTTGGCAATGTTACTGGAAATGTTGTGGTTGTGTTTGGGCTAGAAGTTGTGCTAGATTTCTTTTGCTATGCAATATTGTCGTTTTCAATTTGGTTGTTTATTATAGAAGGAAATCTAACAAGTCTTAGATTTCCTTCACCTTGGTAATGTGATTTTTTTGTGTTAGAATGAAATATAGCATGCACTATATTTCTTTTGGCATGAAATGTTGTTTTGGTAGTATGCTTCTATTTATGCTACATGTAAAGCTAGCATGTGTTAAATTTATTTTACCTTGCGATGTTGTTATTGGAAATGTGATTGTTTTGGTGATAGAAGTTGTTAGATCTTGTCGGATTTTGTTTTCCCTACAATGTTATTGTTATAAATGTGCTTTTGTTTGTGCTAGAAGTAAATCAACCGTATGCTAGATGTCTTCTACACTGCAATGTTGTTTTTGGCTATCTAATTATGTTTGTGCTACAATAAACTCTAGAATGTGTAAGATTTCTTTTACTTTGTAATGTTTTTGTGAGTAATATACTTCTATTTACATTAGAAGGAAATTCAGCATGTGGTGGATTTCCTTTGCCTTAGAATGTTGTTATTGGTGATGTGTTTGTGTTTGTGCTAGGAGGAAATCTAGCATGTGCTAGATTTATTTGACCATGTAATGTTACTTCTAGCAATATGATTATGTTTATAGTAGGAGGAATGATATTAATTGTTAGCTTTCATTTGAGGAAACAATGTTTCATTACATACAATATGAATACCATACTATTTTAATTTTTACATCTATATTACTTTTTCGTAAGTTGTGTGTTTTTGGGAAAATATAAAGTCACACTTTACACAGTTCATCCTTTTAATTGCAAGTTACGATTTAATTGTTGCTACGGAATTGATACAAGCTACAATGGAAAATATAATTTTGGCAAAAGGGGACTATGTTGATCTCCTTATTAATGATCAAGTCATTAGGCTAGGAAGGGTCGAATCTACAGAGTATGGAACTTATTATGTTGGATAAAGGGTTAATGCTGGTTATGTTGCAATTTTGATTATTGATGTCACTCAACCACATTTGATTGATGATGATGCTAATGAAGGGGACATAAATTCATGGAATATTTTAGATTTGAGACACAACATAGGTAAATCAAAATATTAAAGCATGTGTTATATATTATTGATACTATAATAATTTTTTTTGAGTAAATACTAACCTTATTTACATTCGTTTACAGGTACAAATGTTTCTTCTACATTTTCTATTGGAGACAAGGTAAATCTTCCACAACATAGAGTGAAGGAGGGCAACGACCCCATATTCAATACAAAGCTTGGGCATAAAGTGCATGGAAAGATGGTAAACAAAGGATGCATAGTAGTTAAAATTGAGGTGTTAAAACATAATGCCCCTCTACCACATCCACACACTTTGAGCATACACTTTGATGGAGATGAGATTTTGGGGTTAATCGAAAATACCTTTCCCTTAAATAATCAATCCTGAGGCCTGTGCGTTATGGCCCACAAGACCTATCGGAAGCGTATCCAGGCTATAAGCCTTTCAACCATGGACTTACATTTAAAATCGGAGCCAGCACCCTTACACATCTATCGGGAGCGTTCAAACATGAGTTATGCCTTAAAACCCCGTGATCACACATAATACAAATACATGGAAAAAACCATGAAAATCCAGCTCCAATCCACATATACGGATTTCAAATTTTATACACCCACCTCTATAAATATCGACGGGTCTGCACTATTATTGCTCCATTGCACTACTAATTTTCCGACCTTCTGATCTCCAACACTTTGATATGTCGATTTCCGATATGTCCAATCAACGATATTGCTTATCGGTGACTCAAACCTCCGATCGCCGATTACATTGGGACTCCACCATTCTAGTCACCGATTAGTTTATCTGTGATTTCAATCTCCGACCGCTGATAGACCGATTCCCATGATAGCCGATTTGCTTGTTAGTGATATTTCTTATCGGTCGTTGGTGCCTCACTATCCTGCTCCTCTGTTCCTTTGACTTGTTGATCAGCGTTCCATCCTTTCGGACCTGATAAGGGTATAGGCCATGTTCTATAAAGTTTCACATCCGCCCATTAGTCCGATTCAATGGTTTTTTCATTGTTTCTCCGTGGAAACATAATTCATCGCCTTCGAAGGATTTCAATGCACTTTAAACATAGTTCTCCGCCATATATGTCTTCGAGCACAACATA
>APFE030004203.1:219899-232250 GCA_000404065.3 Pinus taeda
TACAAGTCAATCCGGGAACGTTTTTGTTATTGCGAAGGGTATCTCAATTTGAGGCGATTTGTCAGAGTAATGCTTCGTAGTATAGATCTAAGAAATACAAGAGTAAATGGATGCTAAGCTATGCTAGATTACTTCTACATAAAGAATTCACACATGGAAACTTTGTCAGTCAAGGGTACGGAAGCAGTAACCCATCCCTTTAGAAACTGATAAAGGAAAATAAATTAGAGTATGGATCATGGATCTGGGAGCATAATAGCGTCTGTTGTGTCTCACGACAGCCTTGATCCTCCTCCCACACAATATCAATGAATGCAAGTAAAAAGGAACAGCAAGAAAGCAGAATGGAACAACAATTCAGAAATGGAACAACAATTCAGAAATGGAACAACAATAAAAAGGAACAACACTAAAGAAACTAAATCTCGCGAGTTCCACACTCTTAATTCTTGGCATCAACTTACATACAAATAAAGAGCAATCTTTTGTACAAGTAGACAGTTAATCAAATGGAAAAGCAAATCACCATAAACAGGAAACTTCAATCATATATAAACATAATCTGAAACGATTACCAGTAGTCTATTACTTCAACCATATGTAGCTGAAACATTCCACCTATAAAGTCTGTAACGGAAGTGAACAACTCAGAACAATGTTATGTGATCAATTCTGGAAATATGCTGTAAACTCATTACAAACATTTACAAAAGGAAAACTACTGATAAGCAAGTATGGAACAGCATGTACATATATCAGATTATAGAAAACAGTAAACAAACCATACGAAGACAAACTGTAATGATACAATCAGCCAGTGTCCGTTGGAGCCGGGCCCTTAGCTCTCAATGGTACACCGCCGTAACTTACTTCAGATGCAAAGGGGAAATAACACCAAATATATTATATTAACGCATCAATGATAGTACAGCAAAACTAAGTCTCAAAGAGACTCGATAGTCTGAGCGTAACCGATAGTGCAGCTTATAAACAGAAAGTAAAAACACAAAATATTCCCCAACATGTCCCTTAAGTCTTCAATGCCGCCCCTTCTTATACAAGTAATGGCGGAGTTAACTAAACAACAAAATAATTGAACGTAACGATCCCTCAGGATCAAAGATCCTGAGGGATCTGTTAAACTGTTAACTCCTTCCTTTTCTCTTCCTAGTCTCCCGAACTGACAGTCCTTCATCTCATCCCAGATTGATCTGCCTTAATTTATTCGCCCTGGTCTGGACTTTATTCGGAATTATGGGGACAGCTGTTATCTGCTCATGGGACTCTTGTTTAGCACCGCACCTTCTTACTTTTGTCCTTTCCTGCATGAAAGAAGATACTTTCAGTGATTGGATCATTTATATCCATTCTCATTGCATTCTCCCTATTGTATAATAAAGAAAATATTACAACTATTGCTTGAAACACCACTATGTTATGCGTTAAAACATACCTTTCCAAATGCTCTACAAGGACCAAGAGGGCCAACCTGATTCTTGCGCTTCATTTCCTCTCTTTCTTTATAGAGTTTCGCCGCTTCTCCTTTGTGTGCCGAGCTTCAAAAGAACTTGTGGAATCACAACAAGATACTACTATGCAAGAAACAAGGATCTAAATTCATAAATAATGCAGGATCAGATGTGCATTAACCATATACGCGCATATATAAACAAGTACACAAGAATATGGAAGGAAACAAGAATAGCTTTATTCAGATGAAAAGTAGCAAGAAGATTACAACCATGTGCTGTGACCCAACATCATCCTCTAGATAAGAAGCGCTTCTTCACCTCAAGCAAAGCTAGATCACCCAATGCTATGAATGTACACCAGAATACCAACAACACTTCTCTATAAGATACAAAATTCCAACCTCTGGATCTCTGTGATGAGGGATCCATATATAGATGATTACAGAGAGGTGAGTCATCTTTTGGGATCTTGATTAGTGTCTTCTCTCTGATAGTTCCTGCTTCCACTTGGAGAATGATGATCTCTTACTCATCCCCGGTCGAAAATGGAGAGGCAAGTGTGAGAGGGGAAGCTTCTGGAAGATTCCATGATCTTCCACCTCGCATTTTTGTCCCTGCCATTTGTCCATTCTCGACCATCGCACCCTACGGAAAAGAAAATCAGTATGCATCACACCCTGTACATTGGGAAGGTGATATGCATCACACCCTCTGCATTGAGCTTTCAGTATGGTCCAGTTTTGACCATTTATGAGCAGCTTTCAATGGAGAACTTCTGGGAGATGATGTAATCAATTGACCTTGTTCCATTAGGCAGTGAAGCAACACTTTTAGGGACTTAAGAGCCCTCAGTTTATGGACATTTTTTATTGGGGTTGAAGTGCCCAAAAATGTTTATAACACTAGGTAAGCTCTTGTTCTAAAGCAGTGATTGCTTCACAGTTGAGGTTCTTGGTTTGAGCTTGAAACCTGCTAGACTCTCGTGGTTGCTTATTTGAAAATCTTCCCACATACTGGGAAGCCCAGGGTTTTGGGTTTTAGCTTCGTATGTTTCTTTTTCTTTACTGCATGCTCCAGAAGTGGCGGAACCTCTAGTCCATCTAACACTTGTTAAGCTTAATACCTCACATAGTATTTATTAGCAGAGTTCGCAAATGTAATATTTATTAGCAGAGTTCGCAAATGTAATATTTAATAGTAGAGTTCGCATAAGTATTTGATTTGACTGTAAATCAAACTCAATATGGTGTGATTTTGTAAATGCATGCTCACCCAGGTTCTCTTTTTCCGGATTACAGAGTTTATAAATATATCTAGCTGTGTTGTTACTCCAAATTGTCTCGTGTTGGACTATTCCTATGTTTTTCTACTTCTCTAGCCTTAAGCAATTGTGTTTCTCGTGTGATTCAATAATTCGTGCATTCAGTTGTCTCCATGCTTTTCCCTCTGTGGATGTTTTGAAAAGTCTTCGTTCTCAGCTCAATCCCTCCAGAAGAAATAAGTGAGGGATTGTTACCCTCTGTAAGTTCTGGTTTGTTAGGGAAATTATATGTTAGCGGTCTTCTCCAGGAGCCAATTCGGATTCCTTCAGGCTTCCAGATTCCGGAGGACTGCGACGGAACTGGGGTTAAAATTGTCTGCTAAAGCTTTTGTCATTGCAGTGCTTACATCCAAACATAGTTCTATTTGAATCTGTGTATTGCTCCTCTTTTCTTCATTAGCAAGAGTATTGCTCAGTGAGGAAAATTTCAAGGGTTTGCTATATATCAATGACAGTGTTTTTCTTCCATTCTTCTGTGTGATAATTTCCTTCTATCGACTTATTTTTCCATTGTTTATGATTCCTTTTTTTATGATGAATTAAATGTTTTCTATATCTAAATAATCCTCTGGTCCTATCTTTAAATGGTTAGCAGCTGTAACTTCTATCAGGATATTTCTTGTTATTTACACAATCAATTATAAATGTTATTTAACCATAGATTCCGATAAAGATTTCACCTTAGACAATATACATGCTATTTAGCTATAGAATTTATACTTAGCTGCAAAATCTAATAAAGTCTTCATTGTCGTTGACATAAATGCTGTTTATCTATTGAATTTATATTCAATTGTAGAATCTGAAAAAGATTGCATCATAGTCAATATAAATCTATTTTAAATGAGAATTTATAATTTACTGTAGAATATGTTATGAGTTTGGTAATTGTAGGGAATTTCTCCATTCCATGGTCACATCATAATAGTATAGAGAGAGTTTCACATATCACAGTAACGACATTCTAGCTGTATCAACTATCAGAGAAGTACTTTTCGCATATACAATCATTTCATAATAAATTTCAGAAGATAGCACTTACCTGTATTTCACAAACGAAGTTTTTCTTTACAAGGAGAAAACACCTCTGTCTTTAGCTAGTCTCACCACTCGGCCATGAGGTCGTCTTTCGAGACCAAATCCCTTCACTAGCTTAAGACCTTCAATCTTCTCCAAATTTCTTGTGCTCAATGCTCCTGCTATTTGATCATCACCAGACATAGAAACCTCTTTTCCCTTTTCTTTCACTGCCTGTCACTACGACACATCTTTTTCCTCCTAACCTTCTTTTCCCTTGAAGCCTTCCGTGGACAAGGGAGGTGGTTAGGGTTCCAATAATTGTTTTCTTTTCTCTCAATGATATTAACTAATTCAAATAGATTATAACAAAAATCCTTCTTTATGGTTTTTCAATTTTCTTTACTATGGTAGATAAAATATTTAGAGCATTCTAGGGATATTACATCTTCTCCCCCTCAGATCAAACATTGTCTCGATGTTGTTCTGCTGCAAACAGTCCGGGATAAACTTCTCTCATGAGTTGTTCATCCTCCCAGGTGGCCTCATCTGGCCCAAAGTGCCACCATTGCACTTTAACCTGGCTGATCACTTGTTTCCGCAGCGTTACTTCTCTTCGATCTAGTATTTTCAGTGGCTCGACCAAAATTTCTCCTTCCAATTCGACCTGTTACACACAATAATTTAAGTCAGTTTCCTCTTATCAACAAATTAGATTCACCCATTTAAGATTCCTTCTTACCTGGATATGCTACCAACTGATTACAAGCTTAGGGTCATAAACATATTATTTAAGCACAGACACATGAAAAGCATTGTGAACCCAGATATGACTTGGAAAAGCAAGCTCGTATGTAATTGAACCAACTCGTCCCAAGATTTGAAATGGGCCACAAAATCGGGGTGCCAATTTAGAGCTCCCACTCTTGTAACGTGCTCCTTTTTGCTTGAATTCTTACATACAAATGATGACCGACTTGAAATTCCTTAAACCTCCTTTTTCAGTCAGCAATGCTATTTTGCCTATCTTGGGCTATCTTTAGATTGGACTGTACCTTTTTTACCATTTCCTCCATTTCGTTGAGCATCTCCGGACCCAACATCATCCTATCTTTTGGTCCACCCCAGCCTGAGGGTGTGCGACACTTTCCTCCATAAAACACTTCAAACGGGCTCATTTGGAATGGTGTATGATAACTGTTATTATATGCAAACTCAACCAAATACAAATATTCTTCCCACTTGGTTGGTTGCTGCATTACATATGCTCTTAACATGTCTTCTACAACCTGGTTTAGTTGTTTTGTTGACCATCCATCTAAGGATGGAAGGCAGTACTAAAATTCAGCTGAGTTCCCAATTCACCAAGTAGAGTTTTCCAAAAGGCCGATGTAAATTTTACATCACGGTCAGAAATTAGGGTTTTTGGTAACCCATGCAATCTGAAAATATTTTGCATAAAAATATGGGCAATATGCACAACTCTGAAAGTTGACTGCACTGGTATAAAATGTGCTACCTTTCTCAGCTTGTCCACCACCACCATGACAGAATCATTGTTCTTTTGTTTTTTGGGTAAACTTGTTATGATGTCCATAGAGATGATTTCCCATTTCCATTTGGGAATGGGAAATGGATGTAACAACCGATAGGGTGCTGTTGTTCAAATTTAATTTGTTGGCACTCCAGACAACATGCTAAGTATTCAGCCACATCCATTTTCATTCCCTGCTAATAATACTCCTTCCAGAGTGCGGTGATGATTTTCTAGTATCCCGAATGCGTGGTGTAGTGACTCTTATGAAATTCATCTAGAATCAAGTTTTTAATGTTGTTTTGATTCGACACATACAAACTTTTCTTATAGTACATCATTCCAGGAACATCCACGGTATATCCTTGTTGATTTTCTTTACTGGTTGGATCCTGAACTTGTTGTCCTATTTGTAAATATGTTGCATCCTGTTGTGCAGCTTCTCTAATCATCTCCTCAAATGTACTTTTCCCCTCGCTGCAAGAAATCTTATAGAGACATTGTAATTTTCAACTTAAGGCACCTACCACCTGGTTCTCTGTCCCTTTCAAAGGGTTGATCTCAAAATCAGAGCCACTTAAGAAATATAACAACCGTGCTTGCCTAGCATTTAAGGTGGGTTGGCTAAAGTAATTAGCCAGACTGTGGTGGTTCGTTAATATTAAAAAATTTCTTCCCATGAGATAATGGTGCCACATTTTCAAAGCATGAATAACAGCTGCCAACTCCAAATTGTATGTGGAATATTTCTGCTCATGGTCTTTTAATTTTCTTGACTCATATGCTATTAGCCTTCCTTCTTTCATCATCACTCCCTCAACCCCTTCCTTAATCACGTCAGTGCACACCACATAGTCTTTACTTGGATCATCTATGCTTAGAATGGGTGTGGTGGTGAGCAGATGCTTGAGTTTTTCAAAACTCTTTTGGCATTCTGGGGTCCATCTGAACGTCTTCCCCTTCTTTTGCAAAGAATTGGTAGGGAAAGCCACTCTAGAAAATCCTTCCACAAATCACCTATAATAACTAGCTAAACACATGAAAGATCTTATGTCTGCCACGTCCTTCGGCACCTGCCACTCCTTTATGGTTCTTATTTTTTTGGGATCCAAAACAATCCCATATTTAATGATTATATGACCCAAGTACTGTATCTGTTCCTTAAGGAAATCACACTTGCTATACTTTACAGAGAATTGGTGTTCTTGAAGAGTTTGCAGTACGAATCTGCAGTGTTCCTTGTGTTCGTCCATGTTCCGAGAATATTAGTATATCTAAATAATGATGAAATATGATGTTGATTAAGCGCATAAATGTTGTGGGGGAATTGGTTTAACCAAAGGGTAACACCACAAAATCATAGTGCCCATATCGTGTTCTAAAAGCAGTTTTTGCTATGTCCTCTTCCTTAATTTTGATTTCTTGATATCCTGATTGTAAATCAGTCTTTGAAAATATTGTTTCCCCTTTTACTTGATCGAAACGTTCATCAATATGTGGTAAAAGATATTTATTTTTGATTGTCAATTTATTGAGCTGTCGATAGTCCATACACATACAAAGGGTCTCATCCTTCTTTTTTATGAACAACACAAGGGCTCCCTGTGGCGACACACTAGGGCGGATATAGCTTATGTCCAACAGCTCTTGCAATTGCATTTGCAATTCGGTCAGCTTTGGTGTGCTCACCCGTTAAGGAGCTCGTGATACCAGGGCTACTCCCAACACTAGTTTGATAGTAAATTCTATGTCTCTTTTGGGTGGCAGCCCTGGTATATCCTCCAGAAACACATCTGCAAATTCTTGTATCACTGGAATACTTTCCAATGCAGTTGTCTTGTCTTTTATGTTGGTATACCCCACTTGAACGACATAAATCTGACATCCCTTTTTGATGCATTTGGCCAACTGAGAGGCAGTTATTGGCCAAATCTACACAGGTCTTTGAATGCCCTACGTTTCCTGCTTTTTCCCAAGTTCATCTTTGTAACAGATAGTTTTTGTCTTACAATTTATAGTGGACCAGTGCTTCTCCCGCCAGTCCATGCCTATAAACACGTCATACAAACCAAGGGGAAGCACATTTACGTCTGCCATCACTGGCTAACCTGCTATCTTCAAGGGGCAACTATTTACCTTAGCCAATACTCATTTCTTTTCCCTTGTTGCTAGTTGTACTAGCCACGGGTCCTTAAACTTAACAATTACTAGTTTGCATTGCATTGTTCCACAACTTTAGGACTAGTATAGCTTAATGTAGCTCCAAGATCAATTAAACTAGTTACAGAGTAGCCAAATATCTTACCTTCGAACTCCACCATAGTTGGATGGTAGTCTACTTGTCGATCCTCTAGAGCAACATTAATTCTTGGTAGGCTCCTGCCCACATCGCTAACTATTGACATTTCATGAATCTGTGAAACCTATTCAAACCCTTTCCAATGAGTCCAGTTTTTAACATAATGAGGCCCTCCACAACCCCAACATTGTACTGGAGGCTTTGATGTCCCTTCATTGTCAATTTTTCCAAATTGTTCACTAATTCTAGACTCAGTGGGAGGTTTTAATCTAAGTGGATTCTTTTGCTGATTTCTATTATTCTGTCCTTTGGAAAATCCCTTATTAGCATTACCATGGTTTCCTTTAAAGTTCCCAATCAGCTTATTACCACACTTGTCAACCCACTTCCTTCCCAAAATTTCCCCTTTCTGCCTGCTTTGTTGATAGCAAATCCTAACATTCTGTATTACCTCATCCATTGTTTTTGGGTTGTCAAACTCAATCCTCTCCCTCATTGTCAAGGGTAAACTACTAATGAACCACTGCACCTTAGCCTTCTCCTCTCGGATATAAGGCACATAGCAGAGCAACAAAGTAAACCGGGTGATAAACTCATCCATGGTTTGTTGTCCAAGTAACAGATCATGGAATTCCCTTGCTTTCTCATCGTAAAATTGCTTAATCAAATATCTTTCTTTGAATTATTTTGGAATTTTTTTTTAGGTGATACTCTGTTGACTTACTCCTCGTACGATCTTGACTTCTTCCCACCATAGGGTAGCCTTTTCCTGCAATTGGAAAATGGCCAGCCGAGCCTTGAGATTATGATCATACTCATAAAATTGAAAGTATTTGTTCATGTTAATCAACAAGGCTTCAGTTGCCTCCTCCTGCTCTCCATCGATGTGTGGTGGTTTAAATTTTCTGAATTCCCCTTGTAATTCTATCCATTGTATTTTCGATGTCTGATGTTCAGAAGCATTATGCGACTTCTCCTCTCAATTCTCCTCCCTTCCCATTGATTCTTCTAGATTGGTTTGATAGCCCTACTCTTCTGATAATCATGGATGTTTAGGACTGGGATTTAATGGACACTAGTTCTGTTTGTGAGGTAGACTTTTTAAGATCCTTTCCTATTCCGTGGTTAATCTCGCATTATCTTCCTGTAAGCAGGCCACTTCATTTTTCAGTTCCTGGTCTGTCTTTAATATCATTAGATTTTTGTTATGCACCTCTTCTCCTAGATGTACCCATATTTCAGAGTTAGTTTCTGGGCTAGTTGCAGGTCTTTGTCCAGATGCATTCCTGTGTGGAAAGCTATCCATTCTCCTCATGTCCTGTTTTTTTTTTTCTATATCCCTGTATTTCTGTATTTCTTTTACACAAGTAAGGAATTTAGTAAACAAAATTTGAGGAGAAACATGAATGACACATGTTCTGAAAACAAAATATTTTGTAGCTTGGCTCTGCTACCACATGTAAAAACCCTACCTAAAAAAAATTAAATACAATACTCTTACCCTGTCTTACCATAGCCTGATTTGTGCACATACAAATAGAATATTATAATCTTAAGACATTATTATTACCATAGTACGACACTATTAACTGATTTATTCATATAAAAAAAATTGTCATAAATATACAATGTGACCATAACATACATTAAAACATTAATGCATTGTTCTCGTTTTCTATGGGAAACACACAACTTTTATTCCCCTTATATGGTGTATCCTTGGTATTCAATTCGCCTTTAAGACATGGTTTGTTTCTTTGAGTTGGAGGCCCACACGGCTTGAATATAGGCTTCCATCTACGACCCTAGATGCCATCTTCACGTGGCACACCAGGCCGGTTGCAGAGTTTGCTTACGCTGGTGGTCTTGCTCAATATGTGGCCTGAACAGACTATCCAATGCTTGGAGTTCCCACCCAGATCAATGGTGGGGAGATCATCCCATGATCTAATGGTTGGGCTCAGTTCAGGGTTTATGTCTTCATCGCTTGGCAAAGGATTTGACCCCTTTTCACTTGGGCAACTCTTCCACAGTGTTCACTCTAGTTTGGCTCTTCCTATAGTTTTCAGCTAAGAGGGTTCGTTGTTCCCAACGTCATGTTAATGTTTTGTTTAGAGGATATAATTTTGCTCATGTTTTTCCCAAATTCTGATAGAATAGTGCTTAAACTATTTCTCTTCTTGGTTTCATACCTTCGCAGGTTGTTCTGCTAGCTGCTGGTTACTTGGGAGAGGGATGCTGCCTCGGCCGTATTCGGATAAGCTCTTGTTCTAAAGCAGTGGTTGATTCATTGTTGACGTTCTTTCTTCAGGCCTGAAACTTGCCAAACTCTCGCGGTTGCTTATTTTGAAAAATTCCCACATACTGGGTAGCCCAAGGTTTCTGGTTTTAGCTCCGTATGTTTCTTTTTCTTTACTGCATGCTCTAGAAGTGGGAGAACCTCCAGTCCATCTAACACTCGTTAAGTTTAATACCTCATGTAATATTTATTGGCAAACTTCACAAATGTAATATTTAATAGCAAAGTTCGAATAAGTATTTGATTTGACTTTAAATCAACCTTAATCTGGTGTGATTTTGACAATGCATGCTCGCCTAGGTTCTCTTTCTCCAGATTACAGAGTTTATAAATATATCCAGCTGTGTTGTTACTCCAAATTTTTCTCGTGTTGGACTGTTCCAATGTTTTTCTACTTCTCTAAGCCTTAAGCAATTGTGTTTCTCGTGTGATTCAATAATTGGTGCATTCAGTTTTGTCCATTCTTTTCACTCTACGAATGTTTTGAAAAGTCTTCGTTCTCGACTCAAGCCCTCCAGAAGAAATAAGAGAGGGATTGTTACCCTCCCTAAGTTCTGTTTTGTCAGAGAAATTATATGTTAGAGGTGATCTCGAGGAGCCAATTCGGATTCCTTCGGGTTTCCAGATTCCGGATGACTGTGGTGGAGCTAGGGTTAAAATTGTATGCTAAAGCTTTTCTTGCTGCAGCGCTTACATGCAAAGATAGTTCTATTTGAAACTAAGTATTGCTCCCCCTTTCTTGATTAGCAACACTATTTCTTAGTGAGAAAAATTTCAAGGGTTTGCTATATATTACCGACAATGTTTTTTGTCCATTCTTCTGTATGATAATTTCCTTCTATCAACTTGTTTTTCCATCATTTACGATTCCTTGTTTTATATTATGAAATCAATGTTTTCTATCTCTAAATAATTCTCTGGTTCTATGTTTAAATGGTTAGCATATGTAACTTCTATCAGGAGATTTCTCGTTATTTACACAGTTAATTATAAATGTTATTTAAGCATAGATTCTGATAAAGATTTCACCTTAGACAATATAAATGCTATTTAGCTGTAGAATTTATATTTAATCGCAAAATCTGATAAAGAATTCACTGTAGTCGATATAAATGCTATTTATTTGTTGAATCTATATTCAACTATAGAATATGAGAAAGACTACATCATAGTCAATATAAAAGCTATTTTAGTTCAGAATCTATAATTGATTGTAGAATCCGTTATGAGTTTGGTAACTGTAGGGAATTTCTCCACTCCATAGTCACATCATAATAGTATAGAAAGACTTTCACATATCACAGTAACTACATTCTAGCTATATCAACTATCAGAGGAGTAATTTTCACATATACAATCATTTCATAATAACTTTCAGAAGATACCACTTACCTGTATTTCTTAAACGATGTTTTTCTTTACAGATAGAGATCACCTCTGTTTGTAGCTAGTCTCACCAGCCATCCATGAGATCATCTTTTGAGACCAAATCTCTCCCCTAGCTTAAGACCTTCAATCTTCTCCATATTGCTTGCTCTCAGTGCTCCTGCTATTTGATCATCACGAGACATATCAAGCTTTTCGTTTTGTTTCACTGCCTGTCACTATAACGCATCTTTTTCCTCCTCCCCTTCTTTTCCCTAGAAACCTTCCATGGAGAGGGGAGGTGGTGAGGGTTCCAACAATTGTTTTCTTTTCTCTTAATGATATTAGCTAATTCAAACAGATTATAAGAAAAATCCTTCATCTTGTTTTTTTTATTTTCTTTACTATGGTAGATAAAATATTTACAGCATTCTAGGGATATTACATAATCCTAATTAATCTCTAACATTCTTATGTTGTGGTATAGACTTTAGTGGACTTTAATCATCATCATCATGATATATAAAAAGAAGAAGGTATTCTATAAAAATTAGAGTGAAAATATTTTATTAAAAAAAATATTAAAATTTTGTTTATGAATAAATTTATAAAAATAAATTTTAATTACCATTTACACTAAATTATAAAATTTTCTTATATTAAACTTTAAAAGACAAAATAATTATCTCACATAAATTTAAAGTTATTCAATATATCTCTAACGTCATTGTAAAGGTTAATGTATTTTATCCAAAGTGTGCATAAACTGATTAGATACATGCAAACATGTTCATAAATTCATCATATTTCTTATATTATAAGTGAAGTAGAAAAATCATATGTTAGGTAAAATCATCATGAAATCCCCGACAAAGTAAAATTATTCAATATATTTAAAATGATATAAAAATAAAGGAATCATTATTAAAGTGAAAATAAAGCATCAACTTGGAATTTTGGAGTAAACGAGTATATCTGAATAAATAAAGATTACTCATAAACGTATATATCAAAATGCTAATTGTATTAAACTTATTTTAATAA
>APFE030004203.1:232971-272845 GCA_000404065.3 Pinus taeda
ATATAATAAGAACTTTTACCCCCAGACAATATCACAATAACAATGCAATAATGTTTCAACAACTTAATAAAATATTTCGAGAATTCGATATCCACAACTTAACGGAGTAATTAAGAGAGTAATTATTAACATTGTGTTATTAACAGAGTAATTATTTAAAAAATATTACATTTCTCCTGTTAGATTGATGTTTTAACTTTACTTATACACATGATTGGAGTAAATATTGTATCCATTTTTTTCTTTCGCATTCAAATTCTGTTATTAACAGAGTTATTATTTAAAAAATATTACATTCTAGCTTTCCCATAAGTAGAAGTAACTATTCACCATTTTACTCAGCACATGATTTTCAAAAAGTATCTAAAAAAAATTATGTGATTAGGGTTCACATTGCAAAGAAAGGAAAGCTTGGAAATGCTTTTTATTTTGTTAAAAAATTTCATCCGTGACTAATTATTTGTTACTGAGTGAATTGTGAGTAATGACGGCTTGCTCAACAAAATTTGGACACCAAAAATACGTCAACCGGAAGGCTATGAGAAGGATATAGGCAATGAATGTAAAATAAAAGAAATAAAATCTGTAATAAACCATATATGATAGTATCCATATATTATATAGGGTCCAAAAGAGTCCAATCAGTTAAGAAACACTCATTTCACTCTCGTGATGCATTTTGCCTCTTCATGCACTATTTTCTCTTCACTCGAGTCTAGTGGAGTTTTAAATAAAAATGCACTGCTCAACACTTCAACTTGTCAACTTGTAGTCACACATCATGTATTGGTGTGTTTTGTGTTTTATTTTTACTGGTGTTTTTTATGTATTTTTAAAGAATACTTGGATTTTTAAATAGAAAAGAAGGTTTCTTTATTTTTTATGTAGCAATTATATTAGGGATAGTGTTTACTGTCATAAAAATTGTTTCTGCAATATGCGGTATAGTAATGATCCAAGTAGATATTGGTGGTTATTTATTTCTTCGATTTTTTCAAGGTTCTTTATTTTCTTGGAAATTTTTCTATTATTTTGGTTCCTAGAGTTCTAAGACCATTTTGAGCTAAAAAATACTGATTGTTTGGAAGATTGTTGTGTTGAGAGTTCCGATGGCATTGTCATACCCCAATCAGAAGTTGCATGTCTTGAAGAGTTATTCCATTAAGATGTTGTGCACCTGAAAAAAGTATTGTGTGTAAAAGTTGCACCCCTCAGAATTCGATGCACCTACTAAATGCCTCAGGCCCGACAAACCTTTCTATGCTTAGTTTTCTAGGACTATGTTTCTAGACCTCTAGGGGTCTCTATTTACGCAAAAAGGTCTAAATTTTGTCCCCTCATAATGGTTTTGTACATGTGCATAGCCACAATCTCTCTCTAGTAAGAGATAATTACCAACATTGTAGCCAATTTGTGTCATAGAATATTATATTATTTCATTTATTAACATAGGTTGGGTCTTCACCATATTAATGTAATATTTGCGATATTTATTTTTGTGTGCTCCATTTACTTTCCTTTATTTCATTTCATTCATTGTACAACCCAAACCACTTATATCATAAGAATCTTCTCCTTGTTGTTTCTCAATGCATGTCACCAACAAGATTAGGGTATAGAGAAGTGGTCTTTAAGCTAGCTTCACTTTGGACCGATAACTCTTACAGACCCAAGTGGCTTGCCATGGTGGAAGAAAAGAGAGATGACAAATAAGAGATCCTCACAAGTTATTTCTCGATGAAGCACTCACCCAACAAAGGAATGAGATGATGGATAATTTATCCTAGATTCTTTAATGACTGCAAACTTAAACCAAGGTAACTTCAATAGGTAGTAATTTTGGAAGATACACATCCTTCAAGGTACAAGCTAACTTTGAAATCCTCTTAATTGAAGGCCACATAGATGCAGATTCTTTTGAGAAATAGTTAAATATATTGGAGGGATAATAGTCTACCTAAATTTTTTGTGACAATGAGAAGATCATTGTTTTTCTATTGAAAGTCGCTTTGTGAAATATTGGTGGAAAGGTTAAATAGAAATATAAAATGAAGATAAACCTACGATGTTCAATGCGGGACCATATTAGGTCACTTTTGTTGATTTCCTTAAGAAGGAATTCTACCTTGTGGGAATTATGATGACTAATACATGATATGGGAAGCTTTGTGACAAGGGAGAGACTAGATAGTGTTGGAGTACACTAATAGTTTCTATACCCTGCACTCAAAACTAGGTATCAGATACCTCAAGTGGTACATGGTCTTGAAATATTGTAGCAACCTAAACAAATATATCCAAATGGAGATGTATTTCGTAGACATGTCGTCATTGGAAACCACTTATAGATATGTTTTCACTATTGGAAAATAATCGAAATAGTGCCAAAATGCAATCAAAATTAGTTAGTTGAGACATGGATGATAAATTTGTTTTAGTTGGAAATGTCACCTATCATATGGTATCAATGTTGGGCATTGGATAACACAGTGCTCCCTATGTATTTTGTGACATGGCTTAACCACCTCTCGTGGATCCATTAGCTCTGGCAATTCATCCATTTACTAACACCTGTGGGTTTTGATGTAACGACAACAAGTGGTATCAAAGCCAAAGGTCTTGTGTTCGAATCACACATGGCTCGCATTTGGAGGAGATTGTTGGGCATTGGATAATACAGTTTTCCCCGTATGTTTCGTGACATGGATTAACAAGCTCTTGTGGATTTTTTAACTCTGGTGATGTGTATGTTTACTCTCAAAGGTAATATCTACAAGATACGAGGTAGTCCCAACTATTGGAATTTCATTGATATTTCGACAAAATAGTGCAAATGTAATCTCTCGTATGGTTTATTATCATTATAAAAATGTTGATGTGGACAAATGAGCCTCATAAATGTCACACACTCACTAGGTGAAACTACCCAATTTAAGCTTCTTGTTTTGAGGTAATTCCTCCTTTTTGTAAATTACAAATAATATGTATTGCAATGATACAATATTAAATTAAGCTCCTCCTTTTTGTAAATTGCAAATAATATGTATTGATGCTATACATTAACCCTTGATTGTGTATGTTGTTAGTTGTATAATAAGAACCCTAGGATTGTATTATTATATAAAAATTCTAATAAGCCTATATCCATGTCATTAATTTAACCTTACACCTAATTTCTGAAACACCACACAATATATTATAATTTAACACTACTATTTAATACTTATTTATATTACTTAAATAATAATGAAACCGTACTTATTATTGATTAATGATCATACATTTGTTTTTTAAGGGATACTTTACAAAAGGGAGTCAAAATTGGTTGGATGCAACAACAAGTGTAGTTTTTTTAGCAATAGCAATTCAACCTACACAACATGGATAATTTAATAAATTAAGATTCCAGCCACTATAGCTATATCTCAAGTGGGCATACCTTCTAATGGAATGCATAGGAAACCACTCACCTAATGGAGTGGATAAAAACAACAAAGCCCTTGACAAGAAGTTGAATAGACATACATTTGTTCAAGCCACCACTGAGGTAATTGAGTGGATAAAAACAATAAAACACTTGGAAATTGTTTGAACAGATTTGAGAATGTGAAGAGTTAAAAGTTTCAAAATCAGTCCATGTTGCATTCCAAGTTTTATAAGTTTTTTTTATTTTTTTTTCAATTTTCACTAATTAGCATACATGGTTATTTACAACACGTACAATAAAATTTTAATCATGTTTTGTAAAAAATTATTTTAAGTATGGTTTAAACATGTGATTTAGTTATGAAGGGAAGTTATCACTTCTAATTACATTCATTGATGGACTAACAACTACGAGAATATACTGGCATCTTTCAATTTAGACAATATGATAAAAAAAATTAATTAGGAAAATGATTAAAGTAGCAAATTCCAATAGGGGAGATGCCTATTGGAGTAATTACATTCACAAAGAAATTCATATGATCTTTTTCAGACTTGTTTTATACATGGATCACAAACTGCTATATTTTAATTTGTTCAGAATGAAAGATAATTTTTCCATCTATAACATTTTTTCCTCATAAACTCGATCATTTTTTCTAGAGGTTGACCTTAAACAACCGGTCAAAAATTTGAATTGCAGCATGATTCCCTCTACCAAATTTTCCTTCCCTCTTTAACCAAACAAACGTACTATCCTTAGATGCTTTCAAAGGAAACCTAGTGCCCACAGTTCATCGCAAGCCCACCACACTAAACAACAACCCTCAGTTCCCGCCTACTTGCTAACCGAACTCGTTGCTTACCAAAGTTCTCTTCTTGTCGATATGTTTCTCTCCCTAGAGATGATGAACTTGTCACGGTTTCATTTAAGAAATTATCGGTAGATCCTGAAGAGCCATTTGAGTGTGTTATTATTGGTAGGTGCGTAGCTGAGTAACCCACTCCAAGTTCCCTGCTTAAGGGAAGGACTAGCTGCCAGCCTCCTGTAGAAATTTTCATGAATAATATGACACATATTCACAGATATTATCCTGATTATACACCAATTTCGGAATACATGCATAATACATAACCTCCTCTACATTGATCATCAATTTAGCAGTATTAAGAAACATTCACATGCGCACATTGAAGCATCAATCACACATATCAACACAGTATATCACTGGGGAAAGAATCTCGCTAAAAAACCCAAACTATCTCTATATTATATTGATTGAGAACATGTAACAATACACATTACAATACTCCTCGCAAGTACTCAGTACTATCTCCACCTGTTACACACAAAACTAGCTCAGATCTGAATCAATCACTGGCTCAAATCTCCTCTGCTGCTTGCCTGCCTCCACTACGCAATCATGTATGAGAATAGAATGAAGAATCAGCTCCAAATTCGTATTTCCTTTGGATATAGCACGCAATACTCATTGGCAATACTCAATCCATGCATGTGAAATTCTCATGCACAACTATAGTCACAAATGACAGTTGTCTTGCCCTTTCACTAACCTCTAACACTTGTCTCCACTAAACGGCCCATGCACTGAGTTAACTGATGTATTCTTCAGTTGCTTTATGAGTTAATAATTAGTGAATTAATTAATAACTAATTCACACCACTCAACACTTAGTCTATTGATCAGTTAGACTAAATATAACTAGTCCAACTAAGTCAAACTGAACACAACTCCATCAACTCCTCAATCAACTCCACAGAACTCAATGACTGAAGTTCTAACTAAAGTCCTTCATGCAATAGCTCAAGTAACCCATAAGAACCACGTATTTCCTTCTGGCAGCTGCATGTGTGACATCCATAGCTTGAACTGAAGTGCTCCAAGAGGATAAGATTATGTTTATCCTCCAAATATTATGAAGAGCTAATAATATTCGATTGTTCTATTTTTAGCCTAGCAATCTAAAAATAGACTTCGCCCATATGTCTAAAAATAGAGGTCCATCTATTTTTACGAACTTGACCAATCATCCACAAATATCATCCTGCAACTCATAGACCATGATCCATATGTCTAAAAGTAGACATAGTCTAAAAATAGACTTTGCACCAAAAATAGCCTCCGGGCCCACTTAGTGAAAGCGAGTTCTTTTCACTAAGCTCCATCATCTTGTTGTATTTTCAACACCTCCCTTGTTTTACTTTGTGGTTAGTTAGCTATACTCTTCATCTTCTTTAGATTATTAAAACATATTTAATAAATTTAACTTATGTGTGGAAATCATAATCCATCATAGTTTAATATGAATAAATTTCAAAATTAAAATAATTTTTCTTCTGCTAATTTTGGTGGTCATATTCTTAAGGAAATATTGACTTTGTATCGATGGCATCACACAATGATCACTTACTTCCATGTGCATAAAGTTGTTGCAATATGATACTATAAACTTATATCACTGAATGTGGTGAACATTAAGTATTCATTATTTCATACACATTATAACATATATTTAATTTTTGGAAGATGTAATAGAATAGGGAATGGGCATTAAATGACATTATTATTAGAAAGAAGGTGGTTAGTTAGGCATTTAAGTGGAATGAGTACAACAATAGGAGTATAGTGTCAATCACATGCATAATTATGTGGAAATTTTAAAAGATGAAGATGATAATATGGTATATTATGGAGTTTACTCCCCATATCTTTTAGGATGCTTCATATTAGTTATTGGACAAAGTGGTGTATATCCATGCATTAAAAGTTACTTTCAACTTTGAGTTCAATTTTATTTATTTACTTATTTGACTTGCTTATATGGGATTGATTCTTTGAGACTTGGGATTTGTATCAAGTGGTGGGTTTTTTGGGTAGTATTATCTCTACATATGGACAAGTATTTAGTTTTTTTCATAATTATTTTATTTCAAGTAATAATCATTATCTATTAATTAAACACTTTAAAAAAACATTTAATCATTATCTATTTATTAAACACGTTAAAAAAACATTTGAGGCATGTACAAGAAAGATAACATAGGAAGTGAAGGTGGATGAAAAAGGTTAAAAAAATATTTGAGGCGTGTATAAAAAAAATAAGATGTGAAGAGGAGGTGGCTGAAAATATGGAAGGGAAGAAGTGATTATGCAATTTAATTTAGAAACAAAATAGCCATCCAAAAAACTAAAATTTGTTTTTGTATCTTTATATAATAAATGGTTAACTCTAAATAATTAGAATAATTCATGGGAAGCCCCACTAGATGTATACTATTTATGAAAAGTAATTAATTAATAGATATATGTTTTGGAATTGGCACTAAAAAAAAGTATTGGATGAAGCTTTGAAAGGGAAAAAAGAGAATTGAGCGGAAAAAAGAGATTTCTTACTCATTTTTTCAAAGGATGGGGGATGGATAGAATAGTTCATGATTACAAAGAGTTTCTAATTACAATTTTATGGACATTTTTGCTTTTCAAAAATGATGAGGTTTTTAAATGTTCATCAAAAGTAATAAAGTTTATAATACATGATCAAAATATTAAAATTCTAGAAATATTTCTATATAAAAGTATGGAGAATTCAGACAAAGAAAATAGAGACATGCATGGCAGAAATTTTGTATATAAAAACATGGAGAATCCACATAAAGAAAATAGAGACATGCATGGTAAATATTGACTTTTTGATATCGTATGTATTAAGAAAATTATTTAATATTTCTAAAAGTATGTGTATTTATGTGGATATTAAAATGAGTTTTCAAGATGTTATATAGTAATATACACTATCGCATTGAACATGTATTTTCATTGTCTTATTTTCATATGTGTACTTTAGCCAAATTTAAAAAAAAACCTTATATTTCAAAAAGTGATTGTTTGATTGGATAGAAAAAGGGCTTCTCTTTTAATCAATAATGAAATTTGATATGTTTGATGAATTTTTGAGAAATGTTCTTTTTACAACATTTTTTTTTCTATTTTTAATGTATGGTATTATAGGTGAATATACTCATTTGAAAATCCAAACATATAGAATCTAGGTAATATTCATTATAAACAATGTAATTTTCTCTTAAAATTGGTAAGTTTTTGGTGAATTTCATCCATTTAATCAGACATATGTAAAAGAATAAGTGAATTCCTAACCAAATGAATGAATATTTCTTTTGAGAAAATGTCCAAAAAGTTATATAATTGGTGAATTTTCACGACTAAAATTTCCCCTCCTATGAACCCATATTAGCCCATTTTAATGTTTATACATGGGATTTAGACACGAATAAGTTTCCATTGCATTTCTTAGGATTTTACATCAATTTATCATTAAACATTAGAAAGATATCATATTTCTTTTTGTATTTGAGTTAATTTGTAGAGGTATGTGTTAGGTAGGTTGTTGTCCAAGTTTTAATGATTCCATAAGGGATATTTTGGGTCAATAAAACATCTATTGTTGCAATTCCAATTGATGACACTCACTTTCCACCATTGATGGCATTCTCTTTTCTAGTTGCTAACAATCACTTTCCATTGTTCATAACACTCACTCATTGACAGTTGCTGACATTCACTCTCCACTTCTTTTAAACCTTAGGGAAATTGTCATTGTGGTAACTCCTACTGATGCACATTGCTATAATTCCATCCATGTTTCCGCAACTCCAACAATTTCCAAGTAGTCAAATTGCAACACAATTTTTCGGAAAATGGAATTGAATTTGGAAATTCTAAAACAAGGTTAACGTCAGAATGAGTCAATTTGATTTTTGTAAGGTTGAATTATAAAATTTAGCATAGTTTATGAGATTCTATTTTTTTTTCTAAATGCATAAAACTTGTATCTTTTTGTTACGACTATTTTCTAAACTTGTTATTACTAACATAATCAAATTAGCCACCAGATTTTCATTCTTATTTTTCAGGAGTGAAAAAAATCACAAATAAATGTGTATTAATGAAGAAAAGATCTGAAGCGTATTGGTCAGAATTATTTTTCCATTTAAGGAGTTTAGTTCAGTGTTGTTGTAACAATTTATTTGTATGACTTACACTTGAATGTATAAATATAATAGGATGTAACAATGTAACGGGTGGGACTCTTATAGGATTGTCCAAATTATGAATGAAGTAATTCATTGAGCTTTCATTTATGATTAGAATTTTGGATTTCATACACATTAAAAAATAAAGGGATACTTGTAGTCTATGGGGCAACAATGATGTGATAAAGATACAAACTACACCCTCATCCAAAACTATCAAATCTCAATTGATTAACAAAGTGGAGTTAAGTAAGCTTTTCTGAATTGTAGAATCTTATTTCCCTACATCCTTAAGTCATTCATCCCACCCATGTCATGCAAAAGAATGACATCATTTTCATAATTACAATGCTAGTTTGGTATGAGAGAGAAGGTATGAGGTGATTGCATCAATCCATAGTAGATGTATTTCCATTCATGACCTTTCATGGGAACCAAATTGTTCTTAAATTATGATGTGACACTTCTTGGTGATCCTTATGATATTTGTTATTCTTATGGTATTGGGTAATTATATGGCTTCTGATTGTTCGTAATGGGAACTTACTTTTACTTGATGGAAATTTTAGCATAATAACCCATTTCTTTATTGTTTTCTCAATAATATTGGTAAAATGTGACCATCAATATGTACTGCAACACCTATTTAATCCTAGTGAGAATTAATGTTTCCCAATAGTTTCCTAAAATATAATCCAGTACGATTTTTGTGCGGACCCAATTAGGGGTCCTCTAACTACTTGTACATTAATTCAATAAGTTTCACAAACATTCCAGAACAAGGAAAATTTCATTTTATAATACAACTACCCTAGCATATACAGAAAATTTGTTCTTTAACATAAAAATTTATCTTGAACATATTATACATCTCATTGTAACAATTTAAATTGATAAAATAATAAACTTAAGAATGTTTAATCTCATGGTTTGATTCGAGTGCTCCTATTGGGGTTGCCCAGCTTAATTTTATCCTAGCCAACTAGGAATGGCTTCCTAGCCTAAGGAATGTGAGTAGGTTACTTGGCCCTTATAGCCCAAGTCTAACTGGTTGTAGTATGTCTTTGTTAGATCTTCATGTGGCCCTCTGTAATCAACTCAAGTTTGAGTTCTCCTAAGTATATCTTCCATGCCCATTCTAAAATTGAAGATGTAAAGAAAAGCTAAAAACAAAACAGAGTAATAAACACTCTTCCATTTTCCTTACCTTGTTTTATGTCTTCCTTCCTCATTTGTCTCAACCACCTCTCATGAATGCCCCCAAATTATTCGAGGTACTTGTCTTGAATTCCCCCATCATTTGACTCTAATGATTTTGACTTTGAACCCCTTAATGCCTCCTTGAGTGTCCCGTCTTTCTCATTCCAACTACTCCTTATCCATTCATTAACATTTAGGTGGTTCGTTCCCCAACCACTCCTCATTAACTCAAAAAAACATTACCATTCAAAATGTTATTATTTTGATACCATGAAATATATAATATGATTCTAATAAATGTTACCATTCAATAAATTATTTTATTTTTATAAAGTATCACCATTCAATAAAATAATATAATTCTAATAAATATCATAGTTCAGTAATATTATTTTAGAATATTAGTCAAACATGAGGAATATTATTAATCTAATAACTAAAAGAATCATGTTTAGAATATAATCCTTAATTATAAATGATGTTTTAAGGTTAATTAATAACTAATTTCTTTTTTCTTCGTAAATACTAATTCTATTAAAAAAGAGAAAATTTATGTACAATGAGGTCGAGACCTCAGAGGGGGCAGATGCCAGCCCTCAGCCAGAGAATCAGAGACATATATTTCATGCTTTATGTTGTTTTCAAATTACAGACTTCCAAAGATTTTGTGTTAGACCATGACCCCTTGAGATATCTCTGTTCTGATTGTAACATGATGTAGATAACATCTTTAGAGATTTTACTAAGACGCATGCTATCATGCCCGCCATGAACAAAAAGACAAAATGGTACCCATCAAACCCATAGTTGTATCTGCAAACAGAGAGCAGGTTGGCTAGCACCACGATCTTAAACAAGAACATAAACCAACACAGGACCAGAGACTTGGAAACGAAGACACATAGAAAGAACTACACAGAGCAAAGGCAAGAATGCCACCCGTCGATGATGAACCGGCCTTAGTCTGCATGCTGCGGAGAGTCAGTCATGTCCTTATCCACCTAGCTAGACGAAGCAACCTAGGTGACGAATCCATTGTCATCATTTCCTTCAATGCCTCCTGCAGGAGTAGTCACGAGGTTGAGAATGCAGCCTGCACGCTGAGACGGCCCACAAGCCAGAATCTCGTTCTAAGTTGAGTCGGCCGGTTGCAGAGGCACTTCAGAAACAGGGGTGTCATCTCGCATATTGTCCTCGTTAGACACCACCCCGGCCCTTTCCCCTTGAAGGACGCTATCTTCTTGAGATTGAGAGGAAGTAGTGTGAGCCGAGCTGGTAGGATTACTCTCTTCTTCAGTGAGAATAACTATGATGCTGGCAGTCAATATAGGCCTGTTGAGCCTACTGTTGAAGGTGAACCAGGTAGTCTGAAATGAATTGTGCAGAAGAGACCCAGCATGACCCGGGGGTGGAGAAGAAGGGGATGCCGATGCAATGGGAATGACATTCTGCGGGGTAGGCCGAGAGGTTCTTCCTCTGTTCCCAATGTTGCTTCCTCTGCGTGGGATTCCTCGACGTCGAGGCATACTTTGGATGACAGGCTGACTGAGAAAGGGAAGGAGGCGGAGCTGACGGGTGAGAATCTGCGCACAAAGGAGCCCAAGAACACCAATTACCCAGGCGAGCTTCCAAATAAGTTGAGTCAGGAAAGGGTGCGGGAAGAACATCAAGCAGAGGTGAAACGAACCAGTGACAATGGTGTGAGATATAAATAAAGCTATACATAAAACCTTACACAAATTCTCTTGAACCAGACGCTCATAAATGCTGAGCTGTGTGACCAACATACCGTTCTGCAGCAGATTAAATTCGCGTGCATTTTAAGGTGTCTGCTATCCCGAGGCGCATGCGATGGGGGTCGTCCGCCAGCCCGGTGCAGGGCCAGCTGCCTGCTTCGTGTGGCCCCTCATAAATAACATTTATTACCACCCACATCCCGGTGTGTGTCATCCTCCTAAAGTTTATCCTGCATCACAATTTTCTGGAACTCAGAGAGTTGATCCTCAGAGGCTATGTTGGAGATTGTGCTTGCAAAGAATTCTGCCCAATTTCCACTCCGAGATTAGCAAGAAAATCAACGAGCTTGTTTCCTTCCCGCCTGGTGTGTATGAAGGAAATGGGTTGATGCTTAGAAAGCCATCTGTCTATTAGCTCAAGTCTTTGGGCCATCCTCCAATTGTTGCTAATTTTATGAATGGGGGATCCATGCATTAGTTTTGTGACCATTCTTATAATGATTTGCGAGTCCCCTTCTATGATAAGCGGAAAGAGGCTTCTGTCTTGAGCGAGGGTGAGACCTCTCCACAATCCCTCTAATTCTGCTGAGTTGTTGGTATCCCAACCTTTTGAGCCCATAAAGATGAGCTGAGGAGTGCCATAGTGATCCATTCAGACCCCCCCATACCCTGCTTTTCCTGGATTACCCTTTGAGGCTCCATCGAAGTTAAGCTGGAACATGTTACTGGGCGGTAGAGTCCATTTTGCTGATTCCCTTCTCTTCATAGTAGGATTATTTTTTATGATCATCTGTTGATTTACCTGAATCTTCCAATTGTCCCACACAGTTTTTTCCTGTGGCAATGAACGGAAATATTCTGGGTACCAGTCTTTGATTGATAGAGACTCCTTTATATTCTGATGTGTTTTGGTCCATATCTGCTCTATGGACATAGATTGATCCTTAAAAACTTTTCTGTTCCGCTCTTTCCATATGTTCCACATCAGTAGACCAGGGATAAGCTCCCATACAGTGTTGAGGATTTTGCTTTGATATGGCTCTTGACTATAGTTGCGAATAGTAGCTCTTAGATCTCTTTGCACTTTGCCGTCTTTTTGGCATCGAAAGGCCACCTTTTCCCACAACTTTCATCCTATTTGACAGGTTTGCATTAGATGTATTGATGTTTCCTCTTCTTGCTTACAGTTGAGAAATATAGATGGGCCTGAGAAGCTTCTTTTCCTAAGATTATCCCATGTTAGAATTTTATTAAGACATAGAATCCATAAAAAAGTGGACACCTTCGGCCAGATGGATGAGTGCCAGATTTTATCCCATAAGGTGTCTTTGATTATCTGATCTTGGACTATTATTTTATATGCTTACTTTGTGGTGAAGGTCCCTCTCTCTTCATATCCCCATCTTAGTATGTCCGATTCTTCTGAGATAAGGATTTTCCGTTTTTGTAATTCTATGAAAGATATTGCTGAACTTGCTCAGAGCCATGCAATATGATTTGATTTGCATCCACCCATTGTCTATATCCCTGTGTGGAAGAGGAGTTCCAGAACTGACTAACATTGGCTAACTGACTGATATCCTGCTCTGGTAATGGAAGGTTAGGAAGTGCGTCCTTTATCTTTGGGAGTTGTTGCCAGGAGTCTTCCCAAAATCTTGTTGTGCTTCCATTCTTGACTTCCCAAAAGCTGTGCTTTTGTATGAGATCTCTGTGTTGAATAGCAGAGTTCCAAATTACAGGTCCCGTGCTTAATTTTGTCATCCGAATTCTCTCTTCCATAGGGCAATTTCTCGCATACTTTGTTTTCCAGAGGGAGGCCCAGGGGGTATTAGTATTTGCTAGCCACCTCCACCAGACTCTAGCTCCCATCATCTTATTACTGTGCCCTGGATCTCTTAGCCCAATGCCCCCAAGGTTAATTAATCACTAATTATGATTAAAAATATATTTAATAATTCAACACTTTAAGCTTTAGAATACTAGTGTATTCTTGCGAGATGTGGGTATGTAGCTAGGATAATAGGATTAGGTAGGGCATTACAATATCCCATATTCTAATTAACAAGTCCCCCATAATGATCAACATAGAGATTTAAAGAGAGGTAGGAGAGTGTATACTTCTGATAGTGTAAAAAATGTTGTAGACATCAAACATAGGTGCATTTCATATTTCCACCTCACTCTAAAAGAGCACATCAAAAGATACCACCCTAAACAAATAACTAATTTTTAATAAAAATAATAAATTGAATTTGTATTTCTCTATTTTTATTTTTAAAACCTATATTTTTCTCTACCCATCTTCAAAATTTCACTTTTGTTTCATTTCACTTTAGAATTATTTAATTAATAATATTTTTTAATAAAATTAATTTAATTTATTTTTTTATGTTTATATGAAATTTATAGATGGATTTATACTTATCATAGGCTGAAATATTAAAATGATTTTAACATTAAATATAAATGTAAGTGTAAAAACTCTAAGTACGATGGTTGTTGAGATGAAACGATCGCAAAGTCAATGATGCTAATCGCATGGTTGTCAGGTCATATGTTTGTGGAGTCTGTCCTTCTTTGTCACGCCCCCAAGCCTATTGTAGTCTTCCAACCGTGCCAGGTGAGGTGCGGCACAACCAATCATTTTCTTTTCACCAATACTTACGATTGTCGACTACGCCTAACATTCCATACTTAGTTTTATTTTTGTTAACAAGTATTATTTATTTTATCCCTTATACAAGTGAAAGCCCATAACATTCACATAAACAACATTATACAAGAGAAATGCACAATAGTATAAAGGGAGGGGCAACTCCTTGCAATATGAGTCTGCCCGAGTCAATATATTATACAATTTTTCCACTTTTACAAAGTATAGGATAAGTCCTTGGGAAACCCCAAATTTATACAGCCAAATTTCCAACTTCGGAAAACTCGGTTGCCCAGCTCGTCAGCATTTCCACACGGCCGCCGCACGACTCACCAACATTTCGTTCACCTCGTCACACGTCTTCACCTGGTTTGCTCTCTGTTTGGTCAGCAAATCCCCAAACCATGTATACCCACCCACACGTAGTCCTGCTTGCCAACCCTTGACAAGCACCCAAATCATATGAAACAACACATCGTACCACCTGCCTGACTCCTCGTTCATGACCTCCAGTTCCAACCTTTGTTTCCACCATTTCGTCGTGCATGGTGCACCCTCACCCGGCCACCCGTCCGCACAACCTCACCGTGTCAACCAACTCACCTTCGTGCATGGCACACCCTAACCCGGTTCACCTGTTCAACACTTCGATTCATTCGTTCAACGGATGCCCTACCCGGTCGCCCTGCCATGTACACCCGCTCGGACGCACAACTTGGGTCGCCCGTCGTTCAGCCCTGCACGGATACCCAACTCAAGCCGCCCATCATGTAGCCCTGCACGGATGCCCTCACCCGGGTCCCCCATTGTGCAGCCCTGCATGGGCGCCCGCCTGGGTCGCCCGTCGTGCAACCCTACACGCTGCAGCTCGCCTAACTTCACACTTCCCACTCTGCCTTCGCCCTGTGTCCAAGTAGCTCGTTGAGTGATGATCGAAGTTTGATGTCTTTCTCCCCATCAATGCATGCCTATACATATGCTTCAAGGGGCGGTCATGCCGCCCTTGGCCGACCTTCATTTCAATGCCCAACCGACTCATCGCAACTTGCCCAGGTCGCCTGAAGGTTGGGTCGGCCTACCGAACTCATGGGACGGCCCACCTAAACTTGCCCTCAATGCAAGTCAACCGTGTCGACTTGTGGGTAGCCCGCCCAGCTCGCCCACGCATATAAACACCTCACTCTCCTCCATACATACTCACACATTTACTTGACACCTTCGCACGCTAATTCTGAGCACGGTCACACCTCGGGTGGAACCGCAGATCCTAACATCCTCCTCCACCTGAAGTCATTGTCGTCCTCGACAACATATCATCCTGGTAGCCATCCACCAAGATCATCAACAATTGTCTCACCCATGACGTCAACTCCTCCACATACTGCAACCATCTCTACAACATATGTAGAACCACTATCTCCACCATGTCTTGTCCTAGCAACCATCTATCACCAAGATCACCATACCACGGTATACACCCCCATCGGTATGTCATACATTGGAAATCATCTCAATCCATGACCATCGACCATCTCGTCACAATCTCCACATGCTCCTCCCATCGTGGAAGGCTGGCCCTTCCATCCAAGCTACATGCTTCCTGTAACCTCTCGTGTCGACCTCGTCATGTGTCGTCCTCATGTGAACTGCTGCCATGATACTCCAACAAATGCTAACACATCTCTGTACACTGTCGACCCCCATGCCTGAACTAGTTGGGTAGCTAAACCAATTGTCATGCTCAAACCATGAGAATGCACATCCTCATGCCACCATTAGTCGTTTCTTAGAACATCCCATCACATCATCAACTCGATCAAGAATCCATCTCCATATAAGTAAGCCATGCTCAGGTCGACGAAGTAGTCTCCATATCATCTGCAACATGTTGTCCATGATGTTTGGTACCAATGTGTTGCATGAAATTAGTTGCATCTATCCCAACACCATCATCCATATGTGTATCTCCTCAATATGAAGAGATTATCTCATCAAACTCTGACTCTCAATGTGCCACATCCAAGTCCATGAAGCAACCTCCATCGTATCTACAATGTGCCATCCCTCAAGTCTGCCATAGAAACAAGTATACACCTTTCTCATCTATCCATGTGCTGCCCATGATCATAGATCAATCGGCTTCATAGGTGGTTAAGTCTTGGCTCAACCCATGCCCAAGTGTTGCCATGAAGGCATCATCATCGTTGTAACTCCATCACTCTAAAGTGTCTCATATCGATCCTCCACATCAAGTCACTCTTTCAAGCCATTCGCATACATGTACTTTAAAGTATGCACCCCATTCTAAATCAAAATCTCTGTCCTCAGCTCTTCAATGCATCAGATCCTCTAAGTCCACCATATATGAAGTCCCCAATAGTCACAACAATCGCATGTCATCATGAGCTCTAGGAGTCATCTCCAACCAACATCTAGCAAGCATACAAGTCTCGCCCCAAAGGTCTTTGCAAGATGCCTCAGCTCTCCCTGTAGTAGGAATGCACCATAGTCTGCTCACAACTCCATCCAAGTCCATGGCCTTGTTGTACATAAGTGCACAACCTATCCATCGACTGATAAGAAAAACATCTCCATGTCACACTAGAAAATCTACCTGCACAACATCCCTGCCTCGACACTTCTCATTGGATGCCCATAAGTGACACCTCTACAAGTGCTCCTGCGCAATGTCCCTGAATAAGACTGCCATGCTCCATGTCTCCAACCTGATGTCCATGACTAAGTTGCCCATGTAGTCCAACCAAGTAGACCCATCACAACAATCGTTCATCCTCATCCAAGTATGCAATCTTCGGTCTAGTGAACTCAGTCACCCAACCATATCATCATCATCACGAGCCCCTTCCATCATAGCTCCTCCATTAAAGGTTCCACCAAGACTTTCTCTTGGTCTCGACCATGAGAGTTACACCCAAGTATCATCATACCCAAGAGTGTGCCCTTCAACCTACAGTCCATGAGTCATGTTGGGCACCTACCCAATTCTCCATGTGGCTAAAGCATGACCCAATCCTCCACAATGATCACCATGTTCCTCCCTTGTCACGGGCCTTTGCACCTTCTATCATAAAGTCACAAACAACCCCAACAAGTCCTACAACAGTCAGCAATCGTTTCTTCTCCATACAAGGTCTCAGCATAGACATCCATGGTAAGATTCTCCCCTGCATTCGCAAACTGGTGTTGCTCTTCCCTGCATACGGTCCATCTACCAAATGCTCAAGTGAAACAAGTATCAATACTTATTTCATCATCATGAGGCTCCCCCATATGAGTATCCTCATTCATCCATGTCTACAAATTGCGCGATCTTGGTCCAACTTGATCGATCTCAAGTTCATCCTCCATCGTTGTCACATTTGAAACATCCTCAATCATCATGGCTTCCTCCTCCTTGTTAGCACAATTTGAAACTTCTTCTTGCTCCATTGTCCAACCAAGTTGAAGAAGTTCGTCTTCAACATTCTTTTCCAAGACTTCAAGTTCCTTTCGAATCTGGAGATTCTCTTCTTTCACTTGCTTCAACCTATATAAGGTAAGCAAGAGATTTCCTTCGCATTCTTCCAAACCTGCCATTCCTTGTCATTCAGCTTGGTCCAAGCACTAAGCTTCACCTCTGTTATAGCTCCAAATATCACTCTTGAGGTTTTTGATGCTGCAATCATGGCCTAGGGCAACCCCTCCTTCCAGACCTAGTCCAAAATTTAAAAAACAGTGTTTTATTCCCTATATGCGACATTTCCCTGAGCTAAACACGTGTATATGGGGGTCTGTGTATACCCAAACTGCGTATATGTCTTAAAACTCTTAAAAAAACAAATCTCATTAATTTCAGGCAGAGATCACGGGTTTCACCTATTGATTACTTGTTAGTGCCCGTGGCCCAACTATTCCCAATGAATTCCCAAGTAAAAAACTACTTTGGGAGAAGTATAAAAGGCTTCAATGGGAAGGCCTAAGAGAGGAGAGAAGAGAGAGAAATATTATTATGTTGATATTTCCCTGACCAGGTATGAAGATCCTAGTGTCTCCTGCACTTCCCCCATTTTACAGGAAACCCTTGTTTACTTATGTGCGTTGATGTCTATTTACTACTTGAGATATCATGGAGTAAGTCATGGAAGGAGTTTGTTAAAGGCTTGAGACTGGACGAATCCGGGAGATGGTTCCGCTTCGAGCCTTAAAAAGGACGAATCAGGTGAAATTATTCCTCTATGTACTTTATTTGTCTATAATAAAAGAAACACATGTCTTTGTTCCTGATATAAATCTTCTTCATGTTTATGATATTCATGTTATGATTCATATGTGAATGGTTGTTTAATTGCATAACTAACTACCTTTCAATATTATATGAAGATGGTTTCTTTATGATCTTTAGTCCATATACTGATGTACTTTCTGGAATTGATTGTTTTGTAGGTTGAAGGAGCAAAAGGAACTCCAAGAAGGGTTTGGACCCTAGAAGGCTCTTCTCAAACGTAGAACCTCAGGTACACCCGTTATCATAGAGTTTGCTTACATTAGCATTATGGCTGTATGGAATGTGTGTTTCTCTATATAGATAACCTCCAGTCTACTAGGGTATCAACCGAAATGTCACGTCCCAATGACATCAGCCATGCAATAAATGACAAAAAACCCCGCCAAAGCCAAAATTTTGTTAAAACCACGAGTAAAATGTCATTTTCGTTCATTTCTTCTACGAACTGTTTTCATGCAAATTACGTCCTAGTGATAGCATGAACGTTCAGTTTGCCACCCGACCAAGAAAATCTCATCTTCCTGCTCTGTGGCTTGCCAGGCAAACTGCAATTGTATTGTTCGCCTTTGGAAAAATAGGTATTTACCCAATTCACTTCCCAAACCGGTAATTTTGTTTCTTCCACTGTGAATTTTACCCAAAAGAGCCAAATTCAATTAAAGTGAGTCCATAGCTCTCAGAAAAAGACACCCAGAACTGTTATTTTGCCCATTTTTCCACAGAAACTCGACCTCCAGTTTGAAATTACAAGAACCAAACATGCAGGCTCCCGTAGCCCTGAATGTTGCACCTCTCAATGCACCTCATAAGGACCAGGATTGGTTACCCTTGGCTGATAGGGATTTTCAAATTAAAGAGTTATATGGTGACATGAACAACCTCTAGGAATTTTGCCGAGTTAGAAACAATCATCTGAGCAACTCTGATTTCTATGGAATATGGGAATCTAATATTCCCAGGTATTACCTTCCTTCAGTCAATGTTTTTCCAGATATTATTCACCACCACTGTGCCAACTATGACCCTGTCAGTAAAGTAGTCATACCCACATACCAAACTGTAATTTTTTATATAACTGCTAAATCTATCAATGAGATGTTACACTTCCATCCTACTCAGTCTCTGCCTCCTCTTTCCATGGGATTTTTTCTTGAGCAAGGCTCTCAATTGCCCAATTCAGAGATAACCCGTATTGCTCAAATGTTCATGAAACTAGATCTCTAGTTCACTAAAATAGGAAAACTCATAATTGATATGATATCCTTCATCTTGGGATTCAAAACCAGTGAATTTTTTCATGAGACTGCCTTAGTTCTGTTGTCAATATTTACTCGAGCACAGCCCCCTGCTGTCAAGTATGACTATGCAACCTTTATTGCTAACAAAATCAATGAGAAATTTGTAAGTTTGGACAGAGAAGGAGTCTTCAAGTACACCTCATTCATATACCACCTTCTGATATATTATCAGCCAGACAGCTTTTCATTTCCCATCAGGAAACAGGATTCCAAAGGAGAGCGGAGGTTTGTCATCTTTTGGACCTAAGTCTTCCACAATGTCCATGAATCCCCTTATGGCTATTGTGAATTCATTGACCTGTTTGTATATCCAACCACCACAGTATTGATAGGAGCTCCTCCTCCTAAGCTCTCTACTGATATAAAGAAGATTTTACGGCTTTCCAGACAGTACAAGATAGGTGACTAGTACATGTACCAGAATCACACTGAAATCAGAATATATGGTTGTGCCCTTACAAGCTGCCCAAATATGTGCCTATGAGAGTATTTTCACTGGAGTATTTCAGGCAGCTTATCAATGCAGATTTGACTAACTTTTGTAGTGCGAAGAAGAAGGCCCAACTGAGAATAAAAACCTAGTTAGGCCCTTATGTCATCAATTCTAGGGATGCATGGGAAGATGCTGATAAGATATTAGGGGAACAACTTAAATTGAAGAAAAGATTTTGGTGGATACCATACGACCAAAATAGCTTTATAAGTGATAGAAAAGTAAGAAATATGTTGTTAGCTTATGTACACCATAGAATCCCTAAATTTGAACAGTATGCTAATCAAGATGAATGGGTAGAGGGTACATTAGTAGAATAAATCAGTGAGAAAGAAAAGATGGAGAGGGATATGACAGACCTTGAAAAAACCCTTGACCTGGACTCTTTTGGACAGGTATCTTTCAAGCTACCTTAGCAACCAGGAGTTGGTACATCCTCTACTGGAACTTCTCATCACCCTGTACAAGAAACCAGCACACCAAGTATAAGGATTTCTAAGGTCAAGGAAGTGGAAAGAATAGAGCAACGAGCAATGATAGATCAGCAAGAGCAAATTCCTCGAGTTCAAACCAAAGCAGTAGAGGTCCTTGCATTACAGACTCCTCTAAATGAGGAAAAAGGAAAAAAGAGAGACAGGGAAGACCACACACCCATGAGTGGACCTGTAGAATAGCGGGTGCAAAGAGACAAAGATTAAATCCTCACTCTTTAGAGGAAATCTTTCAGGAAACAATAGGTAGTTTAAGAGGTGAAAGGGTAGTCAGCCAGCAGACTTCCTCAGTGGTGGACACATCAACTAGCTCACACCGGCAAGAGCTAGAAAGGCAACATAGTGTGGAAGTTTCATCTACTAGGCGATAAAGCAAACACGCCTCCGACATCAAAAGGACATTCATGGATATAAAGGCTAGAAATGACCCACTAAGGCTGCAAATTTACAACCAATATCTTAAGATGGCCCTCACAAACCGACAATGGTTGATGTCTGCCTATGACATTAAGGAGGGCAAGATGATCATGAGTTATTTTAAGCCCAAGGTGCAGCAACCACAATCAGCAACTTGATACATCAGGACAAATTTGGAGGTCATAGCCAAGGATATTCATACCATGGACTAGATTGAGCTGCACAAACAGACTGGCGAGATGGTATACTCCACATTAGCTGATAAATCTATGTTAGCTCATAAATCGCAAAACTCCTTGGCGAACACCTCTGCTTAGCTAGATTTGGATAAAGCCTCTTCTTTAGCCAAAGACAACAAGATCAAATATCTGGAAGAGATTATCATTAAGTTGGGACATAATCCAAAAGACACAAAAGGAATAAAGGCACTGATGAAGAAGAAAGAGGGAGACATTGCTGCCTTGAGAAAGCAGCTTAAATTGCCTCCCACCATGCATCCACATATAGCAGAAGTGGTACAGCAGAAGTCAGAGGAGGACATGATGGAATTGCTCATGAAGCTCAATGAAAGGTTAACTGATACTGAGTAGGCATTGGAAACAGCGTTGAAAGAGAAGCAGGGAGAGTCAACCTTCCAGACACCTGAGGTAATCCCTGCAGTCATAACTACCCCTTCCACAGTTCTAACAACATTGCTTCCCACTATTCTAGCAGCCAAAGCACAAATAACTACAGGTACATCAGCAGCAACAACAACAACAACACCAGGTAGTAGCACTACCATGACCACAGAGGAATTAATAAAAGCCATGGAGGAATTAAAACTCCAAGTATCAGAATTGAAAGCGGCCAAAGAGAAATTAGCAAAATTAGAAATAAGTTATGGAAAATCCAAGATGATTGTGGCAGAAAGAACAAGAGAGGTTAAAGCATTAGAGAACAAGGTGAGAGCATTGGAAAATGATCTCTCTTTGGATAAACCTATGGGAGAAATCAAAGTAATTTTGTGGGCCACCATCAATCAGTCCCTTAATACTGTGTGGAGATCTAGTCAGGTTATTTATGAGCATATTGACTTGATATCAGTGGCCCAAGTGGAGATTCAAAAGACAAGAGCTTTATTGGCGCAGATGCCTAAACAAGCCAACAGGCTAATACATTTTTTGAACACCAAGACCAGTGAAGAACTAGAGGCACTGCAAATCAGAGACAGGGCAGGCACCATTCTGCAAATCAGGAAAGTTCTAACCATGAGAACTCTGATGCAAAATTTGGAAAGGTGATGCCAGGACATGGAGGTCGAGAGCAAATCTTTCACAGAAAGGTTCATAGTTTTGCATAAAAAGGGTTTGCCAAGTCCTTTGGGAAGTAATGACCGCCGGATGAGACATGTAGATTACAAGCACAAGTTGAATAAATATGTTGCTAATCAAATTAATGAATTATCAAGTACTTTAGCAGAGAAGGCACTCCCATCTGGCCAGGCCCTCTATGACAACTTAGAAAATTTATTTTATATTGATCATGAAGTGAAGCATTTGTTCACCCTCCAACCCAATTTATTTAGGTGCACGAAGACTGATGAAACTTTACGAAAGTTGCAGAGACATAAATTACCAGAACTAGACTGGTAGCAAGCTATGCTGGAAATTCTATAAATTTATCTTTGGTATATTTTGTATCTTTAGTAAAGGAAAAGTTTGGGTCATCTACCATAAGGTGGAGAACATAAATGAATGCAGGTCATCCAGCTAACAACATATCAAATCAAAGTTGAATATCCGACCGCGAGGGAGCAGACAACACAGACTATCCGCGGAAGACATCTGTAGACCGACTCAAAGAGCTTACCGCCAACACATCCAACAACAACAGAGTAGCCAACACATCATCAGTTTATCTTTTCCTATTCTCGAGACATCTGTGTCTATCTTTTGTAAAAGCGTTGAGTCATAACTAGATATTATCTCCATGAGAAATTTTGTAAGATATTTTTGTATAAATACCCCCTTTAACCAAGTATTTGGGGTTGGTGAACCATTCTTAAATGTTGCTGTAATACTGAAATTTTGGAATACAAAAGCTTTTGGAATCAACTGTTGCTAGCCTTACTGGATGTGGAATTGAAGCAGATGGACTTGTCACAGAATTCTTGAATCAACCAGTGGACCAATAAGTCCCTTTATCTTATGTTTTGTTATTTTTCTAAGTTTCATTATATCATCTGTGCTTCACAATCTGAATGATAATGATAAATATTAATTCAGAATTTGCTTGACTGCACTCTGTGTTTCATTCATTATTATTATTTGTGTTTTCTTCAGGATTAGTATAAACAATGTAGCTCTTAATTTCTCTTGTTTCCTAATTCTATCATATTGGTTATTTTCTAGGGAATTCTTAACTGCTCCTTAATAGTAATCATCCACTTCCCCTTGTTGAATATGCTGAAGGATTCTTAACTGCCCTTCAGCCATTTTAAAACCATTCCATCCGATACAAATCTTGGTTAGCTCCCTCTTTGACTGCCTTTCTTTGTGAAACCGTCCTCTGTTAAGAAACCAAATCCAGAAAGCCCTCCTCATTGAATCCATTTACCCAAGTTCTCAGATTCACACCTCAGTTCTATTGAATCTCACCATCCAAAAATCAAACAAACCCATGAACATCATAACTAGCCTAACATCTTTCAAAACAAAGTTAAATCATAAAGAGAGAGCCCTGTCTGGATATACATTGGATAGATTTTGCATCTAAAAGATTGTTCTGTGGTTACCTCGGCCGTATTCCCTTTCTTGCAACTCTGGGAACAACCTGAGTGATAACATCATTGGCGACTCCACTGGGGACCTAAATATTTGTTTGTCTTTGTTGTCTACCTTATAAGCTATAGAGAGACTCTGAAGTGAGCTAAGAAGCCTTTGAAATTCTCTTGCTTTGCAATGGGAAACATAAATGAATGCTACTTCAGCCTATCTCTAGTCTAGCTTATAGATTGGGTAGTTGGTTTCATATACTTGACCAATCCCTAGTTCATAAATCTTTAAGAAAGTTCACAGTTTTCATATCTGAAGTGTTTTAAAGAAACTGTTAAAGTTGTAGTGTCAAACCTATTTACAGAATAACCAATTTTACACTTATAGGCCTGGCTTCAGAAAGGATTCGTTACACCAGATCACATCCTGATCCAAACCCACCACCTGTTTTTGAAATCCTAATCTGATTCCTAAAATTCTAAGAAAACAAGAGGGCCCAAAAACTTCTGCTATTTCTCAACCTCTATCCAGATCAAAATCTTGTCCTGAGAGGTCTATTAACCTTGAGGACCAACCTTTTGCTAACTATTTTGAAAGGCCTGCAAATTTTCAAGGAATATTGGATCTTGAAAGACACTTGTAGAGCTCTGTCCAACCTAAGCTTACATCTAATAAAACACCAAATACTTCTATGATTACTGCCCCTTCCCGAACTTCTCCATCAGCACCTCACACTTCCCAACCTCAAGTTACCCCGTCCACTCTTCCATCCTTTGTCCATATCCCTGTTGTTGTCCCTAGTGCACCAATTCTCACACATATTCCTGTTAACATGGCAAACAGATATGCTCCTATAAACTTACGTGCCAATCTAGGGACTATGCCCCAAGACTATCAAAGCAAAATCACTCCTTTTGATGGCACATGCACATACACAGCTCAATAGAATACTAAAAAAATGACAGATTACTTTGAAATATATGAGGTTGATCATGATGACGTTAGGATGAGAATTTTTGTTCAAAGTTTGACTGGAGATGTTAGAACTTGGTTTAGAGACCTCCCTGCAAATAGTATCAATGACCATCAACCTCTTTATCAGACCTTCTTGAACAGATGGGAAAATAAGAAAGATCGACTTCACATTTTATCAGAATATGAAGGCTTAAAGAGAGGTTCTCAAGAAACTATCCAGAACTACTGTACCAAATTCAATAATGTATATAATGCTATTCCTCAAAATCTCAGACCCCCTCTAGATTTGGCTTTGATCAGATTCGCTGATGCATTTGATTCTGATATGGCCTACCAACTTAGGGAAGGAGCTCCTAGGAACCTAAAAGAGATGTAGAGTATAGCTGTCAGTGTTGAGGCCAACCTGATTTCTAAACGGGCTAGGGATAGAGCTGAAAGGAGGATACCTTTTAAGGAAAAGCCCTCTGCCTTCGAACAAAAATTAGATGTTATCATTAAAGGAATGGATAGACTTGGAGATAGAGTATAAAAAATTGAGAGAAAATCTTCTTGGGATGGTCAGCCAAGTAATGTTGGAAGAAATCCAAACTTTAGGAAGAATCAAAACCCTAGTACTAGAAAGAATGTGCCTGATCAAAACATTAGGCCCCCATTCCAAGAAAATTTTGCTAAAGGCTCAACTTTTAAGGAACCACCAGAAGACACTCAAATCAACTTAATGGGTCTCAATAATGAACAACAATTTTTCTTGACATAAGAAGACCAAGAAGCTTACACTCTGGAGAAATTCCAAACTCAGTGAGGTGAGTCATTTGATTTTAAAGAGGGATATGATACAACTATATATGAAATCCACAAGAAATACAATCTGAGAAGCAGAAGAATAGATGTCCCTGAAATTAATAAACAGAAGGATATCAAGCAACCTAACAAAGCTAAGATGAATAAACCCCTTGCACAAGTCCCTCCTGGAACAGGTCCTAACCCAGGAAATCCAATAATGGAAGATGTATCAGATAATCAACAACTTAACACACAACCTTCCACTTCCATTCCTTCTGAAGGAAATGGGGAAGAACCCTGAGAAGTTTTTTTGTTACCAACTTCAGCCCATAACACCACTCCTGAAAAAGAGAAAAACAGAGAAAATACAGTATTAAAAGAGGATTCCGCACTCCAAAATACAAAAACTCAAACTAAAAAACCTTTCAATGTTGAGACTGAAATAGGCAAAGTAAAGATAGCCATTTCATTGTCAAAATTGGCTAAACATGAGGTCTATAGAGGTCAAATTAGTAGATCACTCCAAATTCCTATGAATCAAGATTCAGTAAATGTCTTTGATGACTAGCCTGAATTAAATTTTGGACCTGAGGTAAACGGAAAATCTATAGATGGAGGTGTTCCTCCTTTCTATGTAAGTCTGAACATACATGATAAAACACTTCATAACACTATGTTTGATTCTAGTGCTTCTCATAACTTAATTCCTAAATCTTCGATGGAGAAGTTGAACCTAGATATTACCAGGCCATACAAAGACTTATTGTCCTTTGACTCCAGCCATGTCAGATGTCTAGGACTGATAAAAGATTTATGTGTATCACTATTCTAATACCACGCGAAAATTTTTTAATGGACATAGTGGTAGCTAATATTCCACCAAAATATGGTATGTTGTTGTCTAGATATTGGGGTGCAAATCTTCAGGGATCACTACAGTTAGACATGTCCTATGTAACTATTTCAGTATTTGGTCAACCAAAGAAATTGTACAAAGAAACTTTAATGAAATATGTGAACAGTAGCCGAGAAAATTTCCCTATCTACTCGTTGCATTCTGACATGGACTCCTTCATTCTCTACAATGTTGAAATTGATCCTCCAACTGATGTAAAACTTTTGGCAATTGAATAAGAAGAAACCTCAAACAAAAGTCCCAGTGTCAAATTCAAGAAATTTTTGAGAACAATGATATATTAGACAATCAAGAGAAATCAGATGAAACTACAGAACCATATCGTCCCATAAAGCAGATTACTGAAACTCCTAATACTGACTACGAACATGAATCCCTTTGGTACTTATAATTTGATGGTTTAGTTAACAAACTAGGAGCAGGGGCTAGAATTTGAGTGCATAATCTAGAAAATGATTAGGCAGAGGGTCATTCTTATAGGTTAAACTTTAAATGCACCAATAATATGGCTGAATATGAGGCCTTGTTGCTAGGACTTAAGTTGGTCAAAAGTTTAGGGGCAATCAGGATATCAGTTTTGAGAGACTCTGATTTAGTCAGTCAACAGATAAAAGGCAATTTCCTCACAATTGATCCAATATTAAGAGCTTATAGAGGAACAACAATTGACATCCTCAACACATTTCTTGAAATACATCTTACCAAAATGCCAAGAAAACATAATTTGCATGCTCACAACTTAGAAACATTTGCCAACAATTGTAAATTACTGTTTGAACCTAATCATCAATTCACATCTGAGATTAGGCATAGGCCAACCATACCCAATAATGTAAAAACTTGTCAAGTTTTTGACAATGATATTCAAATCAACAATTTCTTGACCCTAGAAGAAGAATTTTCCAGCGTACATATAGACCTTGACACTCTCAGCGAATTTGATCAAAAGGATAAAATTGAAACACATATTTCAACAGAAAATGCAAATCAAATGCTTCATCCAACAAAATTTACCAATAAAGAAATGCAAGATCTAAATGAAATAGAAATTGATGAGATCATTCAAGAAGAATCTGAAGTCATTGATTTAAAAGATAATCACCTGCCCAAAGGATTGACTCCCTTGAAAGATTTCTTTGATTCTAATGATATCCCAAGGAAACCCAAAATGTAGCGTCTAAAAGCAGATATTGAATATTGTAACATAGGAACCGAAGAAAATCCAAAAATGAAAAATTGCCCAAAATTTTTCCCCCTGATCAAAAACATAAATATGTTGAACTCTTCAAAGAATTCCAGGATGTTTTTGCTTGGAGTTATGAAGATCTGAAATCTTATGATACCTCTATAATTCAACATATAATACCCCGCAAAGAAGATCAAAAACCATTCAAGAAGAAACTCAGAAGAATTAACCCTGACCTACTCCGCTTAATTGAAAAAGAAATCAAATGGATGTATGAGGCAGGAATAATTTCTCCTATCATATTTTCAGAGTGGGTGTCTAATTTAGTACCCATTAGGAAAAAGACTGGGGAAATTAGGTTGTGTGTCGATTTAAGGAATGTGAATAAGTTTTCTTTGAAAGATAATTACCGCTTGCCCAAGATGGATCACATTTTACAAAGGGTAGTAGGTGCCTCTAGGATTTCACTTTTGGATGGGTTCTCAGGTTTTAACCAAGTTCTGGTCCATCCTGATGACCAAGATAAGACTGATTTTACAACACCTTGGGGAACCTTCAAATATGTCAAAATGCCATTCGGACTTAAGAATGTTGGGGCAACTCTTCAACGAGCAATGGATATAGCTTTTGCAAAAGAAATCCATGATTTTCTGGTCATATATCTAGATGACCTTACTATGTTTTCCAAATCAGGTCAGTTACATCTAGATCATTTGAGAAAAGTGTTCTTGAAATGCAGAAAGTATGGCACCTCATTAAACCCCAAGAAATCATTGTTTGGTCTAGAGGAAGGTAAACTGTTAGGTCACATCATCTCCAAAGATGGCATCATAATTGACCTTAATAGAATACAAGCCATTCTGCAAGTACCTGACCCTAGAAATGTCAAAGAACTCTAGGCTTTCCTGGGGAAAATCAAAATTTTAAGAAGATTCATACATAACTTGGCTAAACTAATTAGACTGTTGAACAACATGTTAAAAAACAATTCCAAGGTTAAATGGAGAGTAGAACCCAAACAACCATTTGAGGAAATTAAAATGGATTTAACTAGAACACCATCCTTACAAGTCCACAGTTTGCTAAAGATTTCATGATATTCTCATTTGCATCAGAACACACCATTGTTGTTATTTTACAACAAAACGATGATCAAGGATGTGAAAAACCTATAGTTTTTTTTAGTAAAGCACTAAGGGATGCACCACTAAGATACCCAATCATGGAAAAACAGGCTTATGCACTTGTGAAAGCTATTAAAGACTTTAGAGTTTATATACTATACTCCCATGTAATAGCTTATGTACCAAGTGTTGTGGTTAAGGACATCCTAACTCAGGAGGGAATTGAAGGCAAAAGAGTCAAATGGATAGCTAACATATTGGAGTATGAAGTTGAAATAAAACCTACAAAACTTATAAAAGGACAAAGATTAGCTAAACTCATGACTAAAACAAACTTTCAAGCCCCACATATCAATAAACTGGATAATGAGCAGGAGATGGTGACTCCACAGATCAATTAGGCCTTCCTAGAATCACCTTGGTATGCTGATATAACTCATGTGTTATTAAACCTGCAAGCTCCTCCAGGGTTAGCCAAAACAAAGAAGAGATTCTTGAAAATGAAAGCTTCAAAATTTTGTATTTTAGATAGTGCCTTATTTTGGAAAAATCATGAAGGTATTCTATTTAATTGTTTAATAAAAGATGAAACTGACAAAGTGCTTAAAGAATTTCATGTAGGGGATTGTGGTGGACATCTTTATTGGAAATCAACTGTAGATAAAATCCTAAGGGCTAGGTTTTATTGGCCCACCCTGTTTGCTGATGTAAATAAATTTGTCACTTCTTGCCATAAATGTCAAATTTTTGAAGGCAAGAGGAAGCTTTTACCTTTACCCCTTAAACCAATATCCACAGAAAAGATTTTCCAACAATGGGGTTTAGACTTCATTGGAGAGATCCATCCTCCATCTTCTGGCCAACATAAATGGATCCTCACTACCACAGATAATTTCACCAAGTGGATAGAAGCCATTCCCACCAGGAAAGCCAATTATATGGTGATTATAGGATTCCTAGAAACCAATATACTGTCCAGATTTTCCTATCCTGAAAAGATCATAACTGAAAATGTTGTTGCTTTCAAATCCAAGAAAATGAGAAGTTTTTGTCACAAATACCAGATCACTTTAGGCCATTCCACAAGCTATTATCCTAAAGGTAATGGTTTCGTTGAGTCTTCCAATAAAAGCCTGATAAATATTATTAAGAAAATGTTGGAAGAAAACAAGAAAAACTGGCACAAGAAACTCACAAATGCACTATGGGCAAACAAATTAACTACAAAGAGATCCATTGGAACAAGCCCCTATGAATTAGTTTATGCTATGGAGGTTGTATTTCCTTCATCTCTAGGAGTCCCTATAATGAAATTGTTGCAAGGAGCTCAAGTGGAACCCAATGACATTCAGAGAAGAATAAATTAGACTATCCATTTGCAATAGACTAGGGAGAAAGTATACCAAAGATCTCAAGTGCTACAGGAAAAGCTCAAGAAGATATTTGATAAGACGATCAAGGCAGAAGATTTCTTTGTTGGAGACAAGGTTTTAAAGTGGGATTCAAGGAGAGAAGATAAGGGAAAACATGGGAAGTTTGACTTCTTATGGAAGGGACCTTTTATCATCCAGGCTTTATAAGGGAGCAATACTTACTTTTTGAAGAATCTGGATGGTACAGAAGCATAAGAAGGGTTGGTTAATTGCCAGATGCTGAAACACTATTTTGATCAAATGTTTTGAAGCATTCTTTCCTTTTTATGTACATACTGTACCTTTACTAATATTTCAGTCTAGATTGGACAACAAATTGCTGAAGTTGAAGCTGGAACAAAAGGCCCTAAGCTTCATAAGTTTGATTGTCATACATATTAATAAAGAAATCAACAGAAGGAAATTTCAAACCACAATCAAAATTATGGAGAAAGCTCTCTAACCTGTTGTGCTTGACTTTCCACCAGGGAAATCCATCCCCAAGTAGAGCCACTGTTAGGTTCCTATACTAATAGGTGTCATATTTCATGATTGACATTGATGGGCTTTGCAATATGTTCATACCTTTTGGCCTGGTTGCCAAGGTTTTCCATATTCTCAAAGGACGAAATATTAAAAAATGTAAAGAGGGTAAGCCCTAAAAGAAAAATCAAAGGGCAAAAGTAGTGACATGGTAAAAAAGTGAAAGAAATGAACCCCAAACAAAAGATCAAGAAAGTGTGCAAATCAAAAATGCCACTACTATTCTATTTTTGCAATAATCTGATGGTGTGCAGCTGGTTGTTTTATGCCACCATTGATGAATGGCCAAACAGCTCAACCTTGGCTAGTTCGTGTTTGAATTTACTTGTTTTAGAGATAGAGAATAAGATCTGTCCAAACTGTTCAAACTTGGCAGATAACTAGAACAGATAGAGAAGCAAAGGAGTTCATTTTCTAAATCTGAGCCCTTGGATGTTATTAGGGTAGATCTAGATAGGATTGCAGTGAAAAGAAAAAAAAGAGAATGAGGGCTTACCAGTTCAAATGAAGCCAAAGAAAGAAGAACAAATGCTAGACAAAGCAGGTTGGGTAGGTAGATGATGTTGCAGAAGCATTCTTGTAATTGATTTTGTTTCCAAAAGGTGTTAATCTTATCCCTATCGAAGGTGCAAATCATATACTTTCAGGCAACTCAAGCAAGGTAGAGTTTCATGACTAACTCCCCTTCATACTTCTCCCCAGTTACTTACTAATCTCCCTTAAACGTATTGAGATCTACTCAAATATCCTTAAAATCACTCATCCCATTTTCATTAGATGCCTAAGTATAGCTCCAGTCACTTAGGAACAAAAGCCACATTTCTTTTGTAAAATTCATTTTTTCCCTTTTGCCTAAGTTTTATAACCCTATGCTTAGCACGCATCCATTCTCAAAAGTTTCATATTAATTATTAACATTATGGTATAACTCCCTATACTTATTCCCCTTTCCTGTATTATATTAACATACAAAAACCCCAAAAATATTATTAATCCTACCCCCGGTTAGCTATAACCATAAGTCATTATATAAAAGGGATTAAATGGTTCATTTGGAACCTTTTAATAACCTTCGCACGCAAACCCTGGGATAACGAACCACTCGGTTTAATTATAACCAAACCCCTCTGACCAATCAAACCCACCCCGATACATTTTAGAAAACATTAAATTAATATATCGGGCCCGCGTAGTAAACCCCTGCCATCTCTGTCGAGCGCCAGCCGTCAGATCTGGGCCCGTTCATCCAACGGCCCACAATCGTATTGCGAACCCTCCATCGGCCGCATGTTAAGCCCTGGGGAGCTGGCGGTATTGCTCCAGTACCATGGACACGCGTCACGCTGCCGCACTGATTGCTACCCCCTGTCTGAAACCGCCCCTGCCCATAAGCGGTGCAGGCAAAATAGCTTACCGCCCTCCCACTGACTCTTTGCTGACATCACCACCACGTCACCATCCACCCTTGCGCTAAACAGCACGATGTCACATCCCGATGACACTAGCTATGCAATAAATGACAAAACCCCGCCAAAGCCAAAATTTTGTTTAAAAAAATGGGAAAAATGTCATTTTTGTTCATTTCTTCTGCGAACTGTTTTCATGCAAATTATGTCTTGCTGATAGCACAAACGTCTACTCTGCCACTCGACCAAGAATATCTCAGCTTCCTGCTCTGCAGCTCGCTAGCCAACCTGCAATTGCACTGTTCACCTTTGAAAAAACAAGTATTTACCCAATTCGCTTCCCAAACTGGTAATTTCATTTCTTCCACTGTGAATTTTAGCCAAAAGAGCCAAATTCAAGTAAAGTCAGTCCATATCTCTCAGAAAAAGACACCCAGAACTATTTTTTTGCCCATTTTTCCAGAGAAACTCGACCTCCAGTTTGAAATCAGAAGAACCAAACATGCAGGGTCCCGTAGCCCTGAATGTCGCGCCCCTCAATGCACCTCATAAGGACCAGGATTGGTTACCCTTGGCTGACAAAGATTTTCAAATTAAAGAGTTATCCCGTGACATGAACCACCTCCAGGCATTTTGCCGAGTTAGAAATAGTTGTCTGAGCAACTCTAATTTCTATGGAATATGGGAATCTAATCTTCCCAGGTATTACCTTCCTTCAGTGAATGTTTTCCCAGATATTATTCACCACTGTTGTGCCAACTACGACCCTGTCAGTAAAGCAGTCATAAACCCATACCAAACTATCATTTTTTATATAACTGTTGAATCTATCAGTGACATGTAACACTTCCATCCTACTCAGCCTCTGGCTCCTCTTTCCATGGGATTTTTGCTTGAGCAAGGCTCTAGATTGCCCAATTCAGAGATAACCCGTATTGCTCGAATGTTCATGAAACCAGATTGTCAGCCCTAAGGCCCAACTCCATATTTGCATGTTTGGTTCAATGAAATAGGAAAACTCATAATTCATATGATATCCTTCATCTTGGGATTCAAAACAAGAGAATTTGTTTATGAGACCACCTTAGTTCTGTTGTCAATATTTACCCCAGGATAACCCCCTGCTATCAAGTATGACTATGCAACCTTTATTGCTAACAAAATCAATGAGAAATTCATAAGTCTGGATAGAGGAGTCTTCAAGTACACCTCATTCATATACCACCTTCTGCTATATTATCAGCCAGACAACTTTTCATTTCCCATCAGGAAATTGGATTCCAAAGGAGAGCGGAGGTCTTTTGGACCTCAGTCTTCCACAATGTCCATGAATCCTCTTATAGCTATTGTGAATTCATTCACCTGTTTGTATATCCAACCACCACTTTATTGATAGGAGCTCCTCCTCCCAGGCTCTTTGTTGATATAAAGAATATTTTACAACTTTCCAGACAGTACAAGATAGGTGACTGGTAATTGTACCAAAATCACACTGAAATCAGAATATATCGCTGTGAATTGTGCCCTTACAAGCTGCCCAAATATGTGCCTATGAAACTATTTGCACTGGAGTATTTCAGGCAGCTTATCAATGCAGATTTGACCCACTTTTGTAGTGAAAACAAGAAGTCCTAGCTGAGAATAAAAAACCAGTTAGGCCCTTATGTCATCAATTCTAAGGATGCATGGGAAGATGTTGATAAGATATTAGGCGAACAACTTAATTTGAAGAAAAGCTTTTGGTGGGTACCGTATGACCCAAATAGCTTTATAAGTGACAAAAAAGTAAGAAATAGGCTGTTAGCTTATGTACACCATAGAGTCCCTGAATTTGAACAGTATGCTAATCAAGATGATTCGGTAGAGGGTACATTAGTAAAACAAATTATTGAGAAAGAAAATATGGAAATGGTTGTGAAAGACCTTGAAAAAACCCTTGACCTAGACTCTTTTTGACAGGTATCTTTCAAGCTACCTCAACAAGCAGGAGTTGGTACATCCTCTACTGGAACTTCTCAGTAGCCTGTACAAGAAGCCAACACACGAGGGACATGGATTTCTAAGGGCAAGGAAGTGGCAGAAACAGAGCAACCAACAATGACAGATCAGTAGGAGCAAATTCCTCCAGTTCAAACCAAAGCAGCAGAGGTCCCTGCATTACAAACTCCTCTAAATGAGGAAAAAGGCAAAAAGAGACACAGGGAAGACCCCACACCCATGAGTGGACCTACAGAACAGCCAGGTGTAAATAGGCAATGATTAAATCCTCAGTCTGAAGAGGAAATCTTTGAGGAAACAATAGGAAGTTTAAGAGGTGAAAGGGTAGTCAGCTGGTAGACATCCCCAGTGTTGGGCACATCAACTAGCTCACACCGACAAGAGCTAGAAAGGCAACATAATGTGGAGGTTTCATCTACTAGGCCATGAAGCAAACAGGCCTCCGACATCAAAAGGAAATTCATGGATATAAAGGCTAGAAACGACCCACTAAGGCTGCAACTTTATAACCAATATCTTAAGATGGCCCCCACAAACCGACAACGGTTGATGTCTACCTATGACATTAAGGAGGGAAAGATGATCGTGAGTTATTTTAAGCCCAAGGGGTAGCAACCACAATCAACAGCTGACTACATCAGGACAAATATGGAGGTCATGGCCAAGGATATTCATCCCATGGACCAGATTGAGCTGCAAAAACAAAATGGAGAGATGGTATACTCCACATTAGCTGATAGAGCTACGTTAACTCATAAATTGCAAAACTCCTTGGAGAACACCTTTTCTCAACTAGATTTGGAGAAAGCCTTTTCTTTATCCAAAGACAACATGATCAAATCTCTAGAAGAGATTATCATCGAGCTGGGACATAATCCAAAAGATGCAAAAGGCATAAAGGCACTATTGACGAAGAAAGAGGAAGAAATTGTTGCCTTGAGAAAGCACCTTAAATTGCCTCCCACCATGCATCCACAGATAGCAGAAGTGGTACAGTAGAAGTCAGAGGAGGACATGATGGAATTGCTCATGAATCTCAATGCAAGGTTAACTGATACTAAGCAGGCATTGGAAATAGCGTTGAAAGAAAATCAGGGAGAGTCAACCTCCCAGCCACATGAGGTAATCCCTGCAGTCACAACTTCCCCTTCCATAGTTGTAATAGCACTGCCTCCCACTCTTCCAATAGCCACAACAAAAATAACTACAGGTACATTAGCAACAACAACAACAACAACACCAGGCAGCAGCACTACCATGACCGCAGAGGAATTAATAAAAGCCATAGAGGAATTAAAACTCCAAGTATCAAAATTGAAAGAGGCCAAAGAGAAATTAGCAAAATTAGAATTAAGTTATGACAAATCCAAGATGACCGTGGCAGAAAGAACAAGAGAGATTAAAGCATTAGAGAACAAGGTGAGAGCATTGGAAAAGGATCTCTCTTTGGATAAACCTTTGGGAGAAATCAAAGGCATTTTGTTGGCCAACATCAATCAGCCCCTTAATACTATGTGGAGATCTATTCAGGGTATTTAGGAGCAGATTGACTTGATAGCAGTGGCCCAAGTGGAGATTCAAAAGACAAGAGCTTTATTGGGGCAGATGCCTGAATAAGCCAACAGGCTAATACATTTTTTGAACACCAAGACCAGTGAAGAACTAGAGGCACTGCAAATCAGGGCTAGGACAGACACCATTCTGCAAATCAAGAAAGTTCTAACCATGAGAACTCTGATGAAAAATTTGGAAAGGAGATGCCAGGACATGCAGGTGGAGATCAACTCTTTCATAGAAAGGTTCATAGTTTTGCATAAAAAGGGTTTGCCAAGTCCTTTGGAAAATAACGACCACCTGATGAGAAATGTAGATTACACGCACAAGTTGAATAAATATGTTGTTGATCAAGTTAATGCATTATCAAGTACTTCAACAACGAAGGCACTCCCATCTCGCCAGGCCCTCTATGACAACTTAGAAAATTTATTTTATATTGAGCATGAAGTGAAGCATTTGTTCACCCTATAGCCCAATTTCTTCAGGTACACAGAGACTGATGAAACTTTACGAAAGCTGCAGTAACATAAATTACCAGAACCGGACTACTGGCAAGCTATGCTGGAAATTCTATTAATTTATCTTTGGTATCTTTGGTATCTTTGGTAAAGGAAAATTTTGGGTCATCTACCATAAGGTGGAGAACACAAATGAATGAGGGTCATCCGGATAAGAGTGTATGAAATCAGCGTTGAATATATGACCGAGAGGGAGCAGACAACACAGACTATCCGCGGAAGACATCTGTAGACTGACTCAAAGAGCCTACCGCCAACACATTGAACAACCACAGAGCAGCCAACATAGCATCAGTTTATCTTTTCCTATTCTCGAGACATTTGTCTCTATCTTTTGTAAAAGCGTTGAGTCATAACTAGATATTATCTCCATGAGATATTTTGTGAGATATTTTGTGAGATATTTTTGTATAAATACCCCCCTTAACGAAGTATTTGGCGTTGGTGAACCATTCTTAAATGTTGTTGTAATACTGAAATTTTGGAATACAAAATCTTTTGGAATCAACTGTTGCTGGACTTATTGGATGTGGAATTGAAGTAGATGGACTTGTCACAGAATTCTTGAATCAACCAGTGGACCAATAAGTCCCTTTAACTTTTTTTTTGTTATTTTTCTAAGTTTCATTATATTATCTGTGTTTCACAATCTGAATGATAATGATAAAGATTAATTCAGAATTTGCTTGACTGCACTTTGTGTTTCATTCATTATTATTCTTTGTGTTTTCATCAGGATTAGTATAAACAGTGTAACTCTTAATTGCTCCTGTTCCCTAATTCTATCATATTGGCTATTAGTTAGGGAATTCTTAACTGCTCCTTAATAGTAATCATCCACTTCCCCTCTTTGAATATGCTAAAGGATTCTTAATTGCCCTTCAACCATTTTAAAACCATTCCATCAGATACAAATCTTGGTTAACTCCCTGTTTGACTCCCTTGCTCTGTGAAACCATCCTCTGTTAAAAAACCAAATCCAAAAAACCCTCCTCATCGAGTCCATTTTCCTAATGGACTGAACTTCTCAGATTCACACCTCAGTTCTATTGAATCTCGCCATCGAAAAATCAAACAAACCCATGAACATCATAACTAGCCTAACATCTTTCAAAACAAAGTTAAATCATAAAGAGAGAGCCCTCTCTGGATACAGGTTGGCTAGATTCTGTATCTAAAAAATTGGTCTATGGTTACCTCGGCCGTATTCCCTTTCTTACAACTTTGGGAACAACTTGAGTGATAACATAGACCACTCCTAACATTCTATACTTAGTTTTATTTATGTTACCAAGTATTATTTCTTTTATCCTTTATACAAGTGAAAGCCCACAACATTCACATAAACAAAATTATACAAGAGAAATGCACAACAATATAAAGGGAAGGGTCCCTGCAATATGAGTCTGCCCGAATCAATATATTATACAATTTTTCCACTTTTACAGAGTATAGGCTAAGTCCTTAGGAAACCCCAAATTTATACTTAGCCAAATTTCCAACTTCAACAAACTCGGTTACCCAGCTCATCGGCACCTCTGCACAGTCGCCGCACAACTCACCAACCCTTCGTTCACCTCGTCGCACCTCTTCACCCGGTTCACTCTCCGTTTGGTCAGCAAATGCCCAAACCGTGTATACGTGCCCACACAAAGTCCCGCTTGCCAACCCTTGACAAACGCCCAAATCGTATGAAAGAACACATAGTACCGCCTGCCCGACTCCTCGTTCATGACCTCCGGTTCCAACCTTTGCTTCCACTGTTTCCTCATGCATAGCGCGCCCTCAACCGCTCGCTCGTCTGCTCAAACTCACCGTGTCAACTAACTCACCTTTGTCCACGGCGCGCCCTCACTCAGTTCACCCGTTCAACACTTCGGTTCATTTGTTCGACGGATGCCCTACCCGGTTGCCGTGTCGTGTACACCCGCTCAGACGCCCAACTCGGGTCGCCTGTCGTGTAGCCCTGCATGGACGCCCAACTCGGGTCACCCATCGTGCAGCCCTGCAGGGACACCCTAACCCAGGGCGCCCACGGACGCCCTCACCGGGGCGCCCGTCATGCAGCTCTGCACGGGCACCCGTCTGAGTCGCCTGTCGTGCAACCCTGCATGCTGCGGCTCGCCCAACTTCGCACTTCCCGCTCCGCTTTTGCCCTGCGTCCAAGTAGCTCATTGAGTGATGATCGAAGTTCAATGTCTTTCTCCCCATCAACGCACGCCTATACATATGCTTCATGGGGGGTTCGTGTGCCACCCTTGGCTGACCTTCGTTTCAACACCCACCTCACTCATCGCAACTCGCGGAGCTCACCCGAAGATTGGGTTGGCCTGCCCAACTCGTGGGACCGCCCACCTAAACTCGCCCTCAACGCAACTCACCGGTGTCGGCTCCTCGGTACCTCGCCCAACTCGCCCACGCACATAAACACCTCGCTCTCCTCCATACGTGCTCACACATTTACTTGACACCTTCGCAGGCTAAGTCTTAGCGGGGTCGCACCTCGGGTGGAACCGCAGGTCCTAACATTATTCATCCCAAGCGCATGTTCTCACAGCGACACTTTGGTCTTGAGTTTGGTTTGGCTGAGCACACCATTTTCATGAAAATCATAGAGCTAACTAACGGTCTTAATTATAAGCTCATTCAAGCTCTCAAGTCATGGCATTCAAGCTCTCAAGTCATGGAGTGGTGTTTACGATCATTCGAAGCTCTCAAGTCATGGAATTCTCGTCAAGTGAAGATCTTTGAGGCTTCAGCGACATCCTAAATGTTGTGGACTCTTCAAACCTGGAAATGACGCAGCTGTATGAAGATAATGTTTTATGCACCGTAGTCACAAGCGTATGGTTGTTGTAGCTACCAAAGCCAATTGGAATGGGTTTATGCCAACTCCCTCTATTTGTATAAACTCGTGGGATGCATTAGTAGACCAATGGCAGATAGGACTCAAAGGGCTATGGTCATGGTTGATTTTTAGAAATCATTCCCACAATTTAAAATGAATTTGAAATGGATGATACTGAATACATATATGAAAATTGTACAGATGGATACTGTGGGTAGTACTTTAAGTTGAGAACATCTCTTCCTCAACTCCATTGACCATGCTTTTGGAATGTTGCTGGTGGCGCAGTCCATTTTTAAATCTTCAATGAATTTGATTTTAAGGCTGCTGTCAAAACCACTGGCCCCGATAACAAAAATGGTCTCGGTTGGAATAAATATTCTATAGGAGTTTTCTTAAATAAACTTTGGGAAAATTATTCAAATTTTGTTTTTGAATAAACATATTTTTAACCAATGAAACCTCTCATTAAGCATGATTCTACACCCTTTGTGACCTTTCTGTCATGGATTTTGATATAAACGTTTTCTGTTAGATTTTGTTATTGGTTTATAACCTAAAATGCAAACACTGAATTCTCTGGCCGTTATTGGTTTCGGTTTCTAATATAATATTGATATGAAGCTTATCCTGTTTGGATTCTAGTTTACGGTGAATATTTTTTAAATTAGGTTCTCTTTATTCATCTTCTTTTTTAATCATCACAATAATTAAGAATTTATTTTCTTGAAATTAGAAAAATACTAATAATAATGTTGTCAATTTTTTATTATTAAAAA
>APFE030004203.1:300474-316295 GCA_000404065.3 Pinus taeda
AAAATACCCAAGGCACGCTTCAAATAAATCATTCGGCCATTAATCGAATTGAAGGGCATTGATAGGATTGACGGGTCTTAACGGCCATTTAATGAAACAGTAAGCCTGCGATCTGTTTACGGATTTTATTCGAGGCCACCTTAAGTCAATCGTTCGCCATGCATTTATCAATATATATCTCAGTCTATTCGATTTATGCTATCATTTTCTGTATTACGCCCATTACGTCTCTATGCAGAATTCTTCAGTAGAAACAGATTTAACCAGAATGGGGAAGAAGTCCAAGAAAACCACAATGGCTTCTGCTTCGCCGGCCACAGGGCAACCTGTTGTTGATCCAAGTAATAAAAAGAAAGGGCTCATATTGGACACTACATGCCTAGGACTTCCCAAAGATACTTGGAAAGGCACATATAATCTGATCGAAGCCGAAGAGCCGAGGGTGACAACAATACAAGTTTCAGCTGACAGCACTAGCAAATCCGAGGCTAATCTGAGCGATTTAGCCAACTCTTTTCTTCATCGAATAGCATCCCGGGAGCAAATCCTCCCATATACAGATGTGGTTAGATGGGCGATTCAGGAAATCCCAATTACTGACAGAACTTTTAGCACCACAGATGGGAGAATTTTCGGTTCCTTTCGAGCCGAGGATTTAAGGAAAATATATCATTTGCTGGAGGCAGAAAAGAAATACAACACGACAAAATTGTTTTTTCTCCTTGTGGCCTAACCAAAATACATCCTGCTCCTGATCCTTCACTAGACTTGGATCCATCAAAATATAAAGACAAAAATAAAGAATTATCTACAATCTTACTTACAAAATTCTCAGTAACATTAACACATTTAGACTTGTTGGTTTGCGAAAATTTTTCAGTTTGCAATGCGAAATTGTTAACCGAGAAAGGAGATTGCTGGGCAATATAATTGCTGAAAAATGACTCAGAAGAATAATTTCCTAAGATATTGTTGTTGAACGCAATTGGTTGATTTTCTTGTTCAAATTCTGTAACAGTGTGGGTCATATGTTTCTCCTGATCGATCTTTATTTGATTGGGCTTGCCCTTATAGGGGAGCCACATATGGGAGCAATCGGTGGAAATATACCCATGGAGCTTTTCTGACCAATCCCTGCTTAGAATCAACCCATAGAACTCAGGTATATCAGCGACTAGGATATCAATCCTTTGGACTATTTGTGGATCCACCGATAACCTGATGGTAACAGAGTTTATTTCCCTTAAAACTTGAACTTTAGTTCTATCTAACTGCACAATGTGAATTGAAGATTTTTGAGGTTCTATGTTCAGTTTAGAACAAACTGAAGCAGTCATTATATTAGATGATGCCCCAGAATCAATTAAGCAGTTATGTCGATTTCGATTGTAAATTTCATATGTTAAGAGGAAAGGAGGAGTATGGGAATTTGATCTATCTCCAATGAGAATTGTGTCAGTTGCCTCAACTCTACCATAAGGTGGTTGTCCTGAGTCGCTTGCAGCTTTAGTACTGGGAAGAGGTGAAGAAGGAACTGCATGAAGTTCTTTGAGAAGTAATTTTTGTTGATGCTTTAATTTACTAAGTTCAAACATGGTGATGTTTGCCTTAGTTTTCTTCATGTCATCGACAATATTGTAATCCATTGAATCAGATACTACCAATGTCTTAGATGACGAAGGTATATTGGAGGATGACCAATGATTCTGAGATACTGTTGCGACTGGCTTCCTTGTGGGTACCTTTTCCTTTACAGTGTTGGTACCAGCACTCATTTTCTTTGAATTGGCTTGAACGGGTTCGGGAGTAGCTTTACTCCTTGTAGTGATGCGAAAGGCTTCTTGCTCATCATCAGTATCAGAATTAGGGAGTATAAAGTCCCACATCCTGTGGCATTTAACAACTTCCTCTTCTTCTTCTTCGGATGGTGTAATTGTTTCTTCTTCTTCTTCTTCATTAGGATCTGAATCTGCATAAGACATGACATTTGGTGGCTTGGACTCAGGTTTTATGAAATTCCTATAAGGTTTATTTGTTGAGGACTCTGCTACTTGTTTCTTAATCTCAACCATTTCGTTTGACATGGTTTTAAAGACTTTTTGAAGGCCCTCCATGTCATATGGATCCTTAGTGATCTTTTTCTTCGAATCATCCTTAAAGGACACTTTTTTGGATTTTCGTTCTTCTAGAGAAGTTTTCTTTTCCAAGGCGATTATACTTTTTTCAACAGCGAGGGATTCCTTCATGTTTTCGGCCAATGTAGGCTATTTAGCCCTATCCACAAAAATGGCTATGTTTGAGGGTAAAGCGGTGATATACCACTCGCTTCTAACCGGTTGGCTTGGCTTATCATTGGTAGGGATTTTGTTCAAGAGTTTGTTAAATCGGGAGTTAAACTCCTTAATGGGTTCTCTTGACTCGATCCTTAAATTGGAAAGGTCATGGACGAGTGTAGCCAAGGATCTATCATTCATGTATTTGGTAAGGAAATGTTCCTGAAAGATATTCCAACTGGTGATGGATCCAGAGGGCAAGGAAAAATACCAAGACCCTACTGATCCTTGTAGTCTATAGGGAAACAATCTAAATACCACATCTTCTTCAGTCACTCCCTTCAAATTGACTAACAACATAAAATTATTTATGTGTTCTTCTGCTGACGTTCCAGCATCTGGATTGAACTTTGGTAGCCATTTTTCAGGATAATCGGGTAACGGATGTAAAGGTGCAGGCATGGTGACTGCACCAGGACTTCTCCATGGTATTTGAGCCATTTTAGGAGTACCAGCGATTTCCTGTGGTGTTCCAGGTGCTTGAGAGGGAGGTGGAAATGAAGACTGAAAAGATTGTGATGTTTGAGGTGAAGTCCCTTGGTGAACAACAATAAGTAGTGGTGAAGTGGGTGTTTGAATTCGCACAGGTGATGATGAAATGGAAGATGATGGAGAAAAGGTTTCACTACCAGAACCTTCAGCGTTCTTTTTAATTCTTTTCCTCTTGGGCAAAGGACACTCAGGTGGTTCAATACCTAGTTTTTTGCTTTGAAGTCTGGTAAGTTGAGGAGGTAAGTGGAATTGCGAAGTCTGACTGCCTTGTGATACTTCAGATCTAGGAGGTGAAATCGAGAAGCCTTGAAGTTTCTGGATGATAGATTGAACTTCAGGGGAGTCCGGACTTAAGTGTTCTGAAGTATGATGAAGTTGAGCAGTAGTGGTTGATTCTTTCTCGTCTCGTCTGGATACTGATGATTCAGGATGCGAACGAGAGGTCCGAGGAGAGGTGGAGGGAGAGTTACTCTTTGAATGGTTTGTAGGTTTTGGCTTACTCGCCATTCATAGTGGATGGCCCTCCTTCTAGTGCCAGAAATGTTGATGTCTCGAAAATCACTGCAACAACATTGGGGGATAACCACCCGGTCCGGACCTTAGTACAACTCCTTTTCCGTTTGGGATGGTGGCTCCGACTGGATATAAAGGGACCAGTTTCCCGATAATGAATAAAAGGGGTGGATGAGTGATGGGTTGTCTGTTCTAATGATAGGCGGATAACTTAATCTATCAACAAAATAAGAAAACTAATACTAATCCTGGAACAACTATTCTTTTGAAATGCAGCGTTTAATAATCTTTGTCTATTGACAGGCATGTATATGACTCTGTAAAAATAAACATAGATATTCAATCATTTAAAGATTACTTCATCTAAATAGTTAAACAAAGTGATTAACACAAAATTACTGCATTTATCATTTATATCATCGATACATATATGATTGAAAGAAAAGCATGCTATAAACAGCCAATAGTGGGATGCATAAACGATGCTGTTAAAACACATATATATAAGCAATAATAGCAAGAGCGATCAAATGATAATTCATATAACAAGAATGAGTCCAGACATAGATAATAGTACCATATGAGCTGCTAAGCAATCCCAATATCAATCGCTATTTGAGATTCTTCCTTCAACGCAGAAATGTTTTCAAAGAAAGACAGTAGTGCACATTTGTATAAAAAATTTCCTTATCAAAATCAGAATGATTAGTCTAGTTTCATAAAAGAATATCCCTGAAGTAGAATAGTGCAACTTTAGGGTTTAAGTCATATACAAAACTTTACGACCCTTTCTAAATGCATGAAAGGGTCTATAAATACTACTAAAAAAAATCTATCAAAACAAAATCCTACTTAATTGGCATCAATTAATACTATCTATCTTCTTCGGAGCGATCTGGAAGACGGCGATGTGAATCATGACTCAAGCTCTTTGCCTTTAAACCTGAGCTGGCTTAACGCAAGCATTGTCTCCACTTCGGGTGGTCTGTTGAGGCGCAAGCTGAGTTGGGCAGCAAAGGTGGCATCCTGAATATCGGGTATAATATACCCGATCGCATCTGTGAGGCATTTGAGGGCGGCTCTCTGGCTGTGCGGCTTCACTGAAAAGAACCAATAGGCATCCCATGTTAAACTGTTGATTCCCGCAATTAACCTTCCATTTTTCTCCAGCTCTGGGTAGCATGACTGCTCCAGCATCTTTGTTGTTGTTAAATTGCCTGGAGTACATTGAGAGATCATGTTAGACAAGTAAAGAGTATTATTTACCAATTCAACCAAATTACTAGTGGTTACATCTCAAAATCTCTCTTTCTGCCTTCATTAACTGAGATATCCATTCTGTAAATAGTATTTCTTTGTGCGATTCTAGGATCCTTGGTAGGTTAGCTTCATGTCCCTGATCGGAATCTTGCCATTCCAGAAAATTTGTCAATGTTTCTTCGGCTTGATCCAAATTTGTCCTTGCCTTTTCTACATTTTCACTTATGGATGCCGCTAGGTCGCACAATGGTTCTGCCTGGGTGATTTGCTGACACAAGAGCTTCATCTGATTTATCAATCCTTTGTTTAATTGAAATGCCTTTGCTTTAAACTCATCTACCTGTGGGAGCTTTTTCGTTTGCTCAAGCTGAGCTGATAATTGAGCGATCTGCTCATCTTTGGATTTTAGCATTTCCTCAGTTGATGGTTTTAGTTGCGCCAATGCCTCCGATAGCTCCTTTTGCTTTTGGACTGCGCTATCGTCAATCCTCTGTTTTTCTTCCTGCAATTGCTTAGTCAGCTGATTGTTTATTTGTTGCTGTACTAGCAATTATTGTTCTGCCTGCTCTACCTTCTGCTGTGCTTCCGATAATTGTGCCTGTAGCGAAAAGATATCCTGATCTTTTGTCTTTAATAAACTGCTCACCTCTGATGCTTTATCTATTTTCGCCGCCGAATAAGCTCCAGCATATTGCGATAACTTTGTCAACTCATCAGAGGGGTCAAATTCTTCTTTCCATACCACATCGCCCGTTACTGTTAGTTCTGGGAATAAAGAATGTTGATCAATCCTTCTTCTTTTCCTCTGTCATTTCACTACAGCTTTATGCTTTTGGATATAGAAGACATCTAAGGGAGGAATCTCTTCAATCTGGAAAATGATTTCGCCCGATGGATCCTTTGGGATTATTTCCGCTTCCTTTGATTTGGGTGGGTCGTTGGTTTAACCTGAAACCTGATTTGAAGTCGCCTCCTGTGTGTTTCCCTCTTTTGAAATCTCGTCATCTTTAGAGCATTCTAGATTCCCAATAATCGAATTAAATTGCTTCCATTCCTGGAGCAATTTCGGATCAATTTGTGTATCTTCATTTACATTTAAACTGCTCTGTTCTTTCTCTTTCGCCTGGGTCTCTTCTTGTCTCTGCTCATGCACTTCCTCCTGTTGCTTTGATGTAATAGGAGGTTCTTTATCAAGTCGCTTATCAGGCTCGCTTGATTTCGTTGTTGGAGTCGTCGCTAACAGGTCTAGAGGCAGAGTTTGCAACCTCTGCTCTCTAAATCTGTTAAATTCAACTAGTCCCTCATCATTATATTCAGGTATGGCGAGCGATTTAACTTGATACATCAACTCGGCTGATGTGAACAAGTCCTCAAATCTATCTTATTTATGCTCGAACTTGGTCAATTTGGCCTGCTCGAGTGCATTGTAGGCGACTTTGTTTGGATCAAATCGCCTGCTCGGTAGAGTTGCCAGGGTTAGCGAATTTATTTTCTCAGCTTCTTTCTCTGCATGTTTGAAATCATGCAGAGTGTAGATACCAATTCTTAAAGGAAAAGAGGGCCAGACGTGCTTCTTAGCTTTCTTCAGGGTTTGTGTAACCCCTTCGGCGATGATTTGATATGCTATTTCCCTGGCCAGTAGTTTATCAGGGATGTATAGAGGAAGAACGTGGGGCTTGGCTTGACTGCCAAAAAATCTAATATAGGTGAACTTTTCCTCCCCAAACCAACTCCCTATGGAAGTTAAATCCACCCTTGCTTGGTAGGAAATCTTAGGGGCAGGCTTATTGAAAATAGAATAATGAATGGGCAACATGAAACTATTGCAGATTTGATACAAATGGTGTTTGTAGTTGGTCTTCCACAACTTTTTATGGTATATGTGGACGGGTGCGGGGTCTTGCGAAGTCCACCTCCATCCGAGCACAGGAAATTTAGAATTAAAACATAAGACATTTAATACATATGCACTGTAGTAAAATGGGGGAATGAACCTTTCAGTGACACGGGACTTGAATCTGAAATCAAGAATTGCGGATGCTAGCTTATCGGACAATATATTTTCCCAATCCATTATCTCACCACTACATGCCACTTCCATTAAGGGGACCATTTCTATGGTAAAATTGGCCGAATCATGTAATCCCCACAATCTACACATCATTATTCGGCATAGCAATAAGGAGAGCATAGAGAATTGACCGAGTACTTACCCGAATATTCGTGCTTGCGCTTTGCTTGATTTTGTCTCCAACCCCGAAAGGATTCGGATTCAGTCTCATTCTCAGCTCGGAATTTCTCCAGGAATGCCGTGTTGTATTTCTTTTCTACCTCTGGAAAATGATACATTTTCCTTAAATCCTCGGCTCCAAAGGAACCGAAAATTCTCCCATCTGTGGTGCTAAAAGTTCTGTCGGTAATCGGGATTTCCTGGATCGCCCATCTAACCACATCTGTATATGGGAGGATTTGCTCCCGGGCTGCTATTCGATGAAGAAAAGAGTTGGCTAAATCACTTAGATTACCCTCGGATTTGCTAGTGCTGTCAGCTGAAACTTGTATTGCTGTCACCCTCAGCTCTTCGGCATCGATCAAATTATGTGTGCCTTGCCAAGTAGCTCTGGCAAGTCCTAGGTATGTAGTGTCCGACATGAGCCCTTTCTTTTTATTACTTGGATAAACAACAAGTTGCCCTGTGGCCAGCGAAGCGGAAGCCATTGTGGTTTTCTTGGACTTCCTCCCCATTCTGGTTAAATCTGTTTCTGCGAAAGAATTCTGCACAGAGACGATAATGGGCGTAGTACAGAAAATGATAGCATAAATCGAATAGACTGATATATATATTGATAAATGCATCACGAACGATTGACTTAAGGTGGCCTCGAATAAAATCTATAAACAGATCGCAGGCTTACTGTTTCATTAAATGGCCATTAAGACCTGTCAATCCTATCAATGCCCATCAATTCGATTAATGGCCGAATGATTTATTTGAAGCATGGCTTGGGTATTTTGGCGGTTGAGCGCGGATGAATGGCTCTTCGAAAGATAAGGCCTTAAATACGAATAAATCGTATTAAACCCGCTTTTAAGATTTTCTTTGAAAACTGCACTTTTTCCTTTATCGCAATCGGGCATCAGGGGAAATCATAAATCATTATATTGGTTCCATTTGGAATCCTCGATCGCCGATAGCGATATCGCATCGCGTCGGGAGTAGCGAGTGGGGCAGCTAAAAAGGAGTGCATAGTCGATTGCCGATTGCCGATAGCGATATCGCATCACATCAGATATTAAGGGGGCTTTAATTGCGTTAATTCATTTATTGTCGATACCCGATAGCGATTTCGCATCGGAGAAAACCAATATGTCCTCAAGTTGTGTTCCCTTTGTCATTGCGATATGCGATCTTGCGATCGCTTTATCGCAATGACAAAAGATTAATCATTTATGTTAAGGTTTTTGATTGGTTTATTGAAAAGGCTTTTTGGTAATGTTTTATTTTATCTCTTCGGGCCTTTTTTAATAGAACTAAATTGATACCAATTAAAACAAAAATTAAAAAAGGGACCCATTTCATATTATGGTTTTGGGATAATAATGATATGAAATGGGGGGTTGTTGTAGGGCACAACAATTGGCGATTCGCTGGAAGAAACAATTATCTCTGAAAAGTATAGAAATACTTAAACTTTTTCAAAATATAAATTTTATCAAAAGGAAAAATTCTAATATAACTAGGTATAGTTGCATTCCGAACAAAATAAAACTTTCTTTGCTAATTCCCTCTTTTGTTAAAAATTAGATACATTCTAGATTTTAAATTGGCCCCTATTGGTTGATAGTGATAAAACAGAAAACCTTACCAAATCAGCTTTTAAAATTAACTCCTTTGTCATAGGTAGAGCCTCTGCTACCAGCAAATGGTAATAGCTTCGGCAGGGATACCTTTTAACCATATCATTGTCTATTGTCCCATTCACCTTAGAGCATGATTAACAGAACGAATTCAAAACATGTTTTTCACATTTTGTATTTCTTTTCTCTTTTCTGTTATTTTGTAAGATAAAAAACCATTGCCCTGGTTTGGTGGCCAGCTAAGTGACAATGCCATTCACTGGTAGTAATCTAACCAAACAAGCTGGCTCGTGATGAGACCCCTTGTCTTACAATTGAAGCCATTACCTTGTTTTGGTATGCAGTATTGGTAATGTCGGCTAAACTATTTCCCTATGAAAATGGTAAGCAGGCTTATAATAAGACCTCTTATCTTTTATATCCAGTGTTCTTGGAATTACATTCTGAGTAATCACAAGCTTTGGTGAGTGGGATAGACAATTTCCTCCTTAAGAGGAGATGGATGACAAGGTAAGAGTTGGAGATGCTAAAAGTGGATTAGCTCCTATTTTGATATTGATAACCTTCTTGTGACCAATTTGAAAATCTTAAAAGATTTACAATATTTATAAACTTTGAGAGGGGTTCACTAAGATTGCAGTGTAGTGTCAGAATGCAATTATATCTAATTTCCTAGAAATCATTCATTTTGTTTAAGACTTCTATTTATTTAAAAGTAAATATCACGCTACTTGTTTTGAACAACTCTTTAAGTACAAAAAAGGTCAATAGAAGATACCTCACAACTTTATTTTCTAATGCTCCTACAAACTACAAAAATGTTATTAAAAGGAGAAGGGGTTACCTCCTCAATTGAAGAATTTCTTTAAGATAAGGCCATTAACAGGGAGAGAATCTCTCAGCCCTGATAAATCTTGTAATATGAAGGTCGAATGGCCTGTATTTTCATAGATCTAAAATGGTCCAAGCCACATCTTTTGAAACTTGGTGTGTTTTCCCTTATCTTCATGGGCTTTGTCCCATTTCAGGACTAAATCACCGACTTGAAATTGTTTGGAACGGGATGCAAGTGAATCAAATGATGACTTGATGATCTGTTGATGTTTCTCATGAATGATTTTGGCTTTTTCTCTTTCTTCTTCTAATTTTAGAATTTGGTCATGTCAAAGTTGTAAAGTGGAAGAAGGGATTTCTTCAATAAATTGAACTAGGGCTAGAGAAGGGAGGACAAGGTTTGTTGGTAGTACTGCTTCTTTTCCATCCACAAGTTTAAACGGAGAAGAACCTATAGAAGCTTTTTGCGTTATCCTATCAGCCCATAATGCAAATATTAAAGATTTGTGCCACTTATTATGATTCTGTTCGATAGTTCGCTTGATAATTTTAATCAGATTTTTGTTTGTAGATTCTGCTAAACCATTGCCCTGGGGATAATAATTAGCAGAGTATTTGAGTTTAAATCCTCTTTTAATTAAGAAATCAAACATAGAATTTCCTGAAAATTAAGATGCATTATAAAAAACAAGAGCATTCGGGACACCAAACCTGGTAATGATGAATTTGTCTATGAATTCAATGATAGCTTCAGAATTTGTTGTCTTTAAAGGAATCGCTTCAACCCACTTGGTAAAGTAATCAATAGCAGTAAGGATATATTTATGTTATTTGGAAGAATGTGGGGTAATTTCTCCAATGATGTCCAATCCCCATTGCTCAAATGGTTGTTCAATGTTGATCGGTTGCAAAGGGAAGGCTGATTTCCTTTGTCTTCCACTAGAATTTTGGCAATTTCGACATTTCCTTACATATTCATGAGCATCTCTAAACAGAGTGGGCCAATAGTATCCAGCATGGATGACTTTGTGAGCTGTTGTATCAGCTCCAAAGTGGCCTCCTGCTGGTCCATCATGTAATTCCTGCAAAACCTTTTGTGCTTCAGGTTTTTCAAGGCATCTTAATAAAATTGAATCATAATTTTTCCTAAAAAGCAAATCATCAATAATGGTAAAAAAAAATTCTTTCAATCTTATGGCCCTTTTGATTTTGTAAGACAGGTTGGGAGGTGCATATCCATTTTTCAAATAAAATATTAAATCAACGTATTGTGATTCAGAGTCAACAATACTTATCTGATTGATCGCTTCAAATTGATCTGTAACACTTGATTGTGGAATGTTCGATGCTGCGACCAACAACCTGCAAAAACCTTGGCCTCTAACAATCTTTGCTGGCTTGATTTCTAGGTCATATGCTTGAAGTGTTGTTACCAAGTTTGCCCTTTTTTCTCCCAATTCTCTTTGGATTAATAGTTGCCTTACTGAAGGGAAAGGAACTATAACTTTTGTATGGGCTTTTAAAAGGAAGTGTCTGTAATTTTTAACAGCTTTATATACAGCAAAGGCTTGTTTTTCTACTTCGGAGTAGTTTAGTTCAGCACCTTGATTATTTGAACTATAGAATGAAATGGGTGCTTCCAAATTGTGATTGTTGATTTGTGTGAGTACTGCAGCATAAGAGAAATCGGATGTGATGATATACAATGTAAAATGATTAGAAAAAATTGGAGTATTTAGAGCAGGGCCATTGATTATTGATTATTTGATTAATTCAAACGCTTCCTTTTCTATCGATCCCCATTTAAAGACTGAATTTTTCTTAATCATAGTTTGAAGTGGCAAAATGATTTGAGAAAAGTTTGGGATGAATCCCTTAAAAAAATTGATTTGGCCTAAAAATGACTTCATGGATTTCTTATTGTGAGGAAAAGGGATTTCAGAGATTTCTTTAATCCTATCCGGATCAATATAAATGCCATCTTTAGAAACAATAAAGCCTAGGAGCTTCCCTTGATCAAGAGCGAAAAAAGATTTTTCAGGGTTAAGAGAAATACCATATTTCTTACAGCGTTTAAAGATTTGATTTAAATCATGCAAGTGATTGGATCGCTCTTTAGAAAATACAGTAATATCATCTAAGTAGACGACTACTATTCTATTAACTAACCCTTTGAAAGGGATATCCATTGCTCTTTAAAAAGTGGCTCCTGCATTAATAAGTCCGAAAGGCATTTTCTGATATGCATACGTTCCCCATTTTGTTCTGAATGTGGTTTGAGTCGGTCATCATGATGGACCAAAATTTGATTATATCCTAAAAAACCGTCCAAAAAGGACATTAACTCTGAGCCTACCACTGATTGGAGTATCTGCTCCATAGTGGGTAATGGGAAGTTATCTTTTAAACTCGCCTTACTTAAATTTCTGAAATCAATACAAATCCTTATGTCACCATTTTTCTTCCTGACTGGTACCATATTGGAGACCAATTTTGAGTGTCGAACGGGAAAAATAATCTTAGCTTTCAAGATTTTATTCAGTTCCAATTTTATTTGACCCTCTAAGTTTGGATGTATTTTTCTCAACTTTTGTTGAACTGGTTTCTGTTCGGGAAGCATCAGAATAGTGTGCTGGATAATGGATGTATCATACGTTTTTAGATCGTCATATTTCCAAGAAAAAACATGTTTATTTTTTCATAACAGTCTAATGAATGCTTCCTTTTCCTCCATGGAAAGTCCTAATCCTAAATTAATGTTTTGAGTATTTTTTTCAGTGCCAAGGTTTATAAATTCAAACCTTAAGGTAGAGCTCTGGAGCTTCGTATTGGACACAGGTTTAAACCTGTCTTTAATATCGTAAAGATCCCCAAGCTTCACCACAGGCTTTGGGATTGAGTTTTCTTCATGTTTATTTCGCATTTGAATATCATGTTCGTCGTCCTCAATGATTTGATTATCATAGGATTTTTCGGAGGTTAAAAACTGTAAAATGTCTTCATCGTGGTTGAATACTCTCCAATTAGTTACATTGTCAGAAAGGGATGGCCTAAAAAGAAATTCTACTGAAAATGTATCTCGGCTATAGTCTTTGGAAGGGAGGAGCTTGGAAGCGACATTGGCTAGCAAGTCGGCTGCCGAATTTTTAGACCTGGGAATGGAAGAAATATTGAATGCTAAAAAGTAGGAGGTGAGCTCTTGTAGTAGCGATTGATAATGTTTGAGATGGTTTGAAAGGCAATGAATTGTATTCCTTACTTGTTTAACAATAATCTCAGAATCTCCAAAGACCTTCAAGTATTGGACTTTGAGGCCGATCACTTTATATAGTCCTTGGACTAATGCTTCGTACTCAGCTGTGTTATTGGTGCATTCAAACTCTAGCCTGCAGGACAACATTGTTTTTTCTCCTTGTGGGCTAACCAAAATACATCCTGCTCCTGATCCTTCACTAGACTTGGATCCATCAGAATATAAAGATAAAAATAAAGAATTATCTACAATCTTAGTTACAAAATTCTCAGTAACATTAACACATTTAGACTTGTTGGTCTGCGAAAATTTTTCAGTTTGCGATGCGAAGTTGTTAACCGAGAAAGGAGATGGCTGGGCAATATAATTGCTGAAAAATGACTCAGAAGAATAATTTCCTAAGATATTGTTGTTGAACGCAATTGGTTGATTTTCTTGTTCAAATTCTGTAACAGTGTGGGTCATATGTTTCTCCTGATCGATCTTTATTTGATTGGGCTTGGCCTTATAGGTGAGACACATATGGGACCAATCAGTGGAAATATACCCATGGAGCGTTTCTGACCAATCCCTGCTTAAAATCAACCCATAGAACTCAGGTATATCGGCGACTAGGATATCAATCCTTTGGACTATTTGTGGATCCGCCGATAACCTAATGGTAACAGAGTTTATTTCCCCTAAAACTTGATCTTTAGTTCTATCTAACTGCACAATGTGAATTGAAGATTTCTGAGGTTCTATGTTCAGTTTAGAACAAATTGAAGCAGGCATTACATTAGATGATGCCCCAGAATCAGTTAAGCAGTTATGTAGATTTCGATTGTAAATTTCATATGTTAAGAGGAAAGGAGGAGTATGGGAATTTGATCTATCTCCAATCAGAATTGTGTTAGTTGCCTCAACTCTACCAGAAGGTGGTCGTCCTGAGTGGCTTGCAGATTTAGTACTGGGAAGAGGTAGAGAAGGAACTGCATTGAGTTCTTTGAGAAGTAATTTTTTTTATGCTTTAATTTACTAAGTTCAAACATGGTGATGTTTGCCTTAGTTTTCTTCATGTCATCGAAAATATTGTAATCCATCGAATCAGATACCACCAATGTCTTAGATGATAAAGGTATATTGGAGGATGACGGCTGATTCTGAGATACTGTTGTGGCTGGCTTCCTTGTGGGTACCTTTTCCTTTGCAGTGTTGGTACCAGCACTCCTTTTCCTTGAATTGGCTTGAACGGGTTCGGGAGTAGCTTTACTCCTTGCAGTGACGGGAAAGGCTTCTTGCTCAGCGTCAGTATTGGAATTAGGGAGTATAAAGTCCCACATCTGTGGCATTCAACAACTTCCTCTTCTTCTTCTTCAGATGGTGTAATTGTTTCTTCTTCTTCTTCTTCCTCAGGATCTGAATCTGCATAAGATATGACATTTGGAAGCTTGGACTCAGGTTTTTTGAAATTCCTACAAGGTTTTTTTGTTGAGGACTCTGCTACTTGTTTCTTAATCTCAACCATTTCGTTTCACATGGTTTTAAGGACTTTTTGAAGGCCCTCCATGTCATATGGATCCTTAGTGATATTTTTCTTCGAATCATCCTTAAAGGACACTTTTTTATATTTTCGTTCTTCTAGAGCAGTTTTCTTTTCCAAGGCGATTATACTTTTTTCAATAGCGAGGGCTTCCTTCATGTTTTCGGCCAATGTAGGCTATTTAGCCCTATCCACAAAAATGGCTATGTTTGAGGGTAAAGCGGTGATATACCACTCGCTTCTAACCTGTTCACTTGGCTTATGATCGGTAGGGATTTTGTTCAATATTTTGTTAAATCGGGAGTTAAACTCCTTAATGGGTTCTCTTGACTCGATCCTTAAATTGGAAAGGTGATGGACGAGTGTAGCCAAGGATCTATCATCGCCGTATTTGGTAAGGAAATGTTCCTGAAAGATATTCCAACTGGTGATGGATCCAGAGGGAAAGGAAAAATACCAAGACCCCGTTGATCCTTCTAGTGTATAGGGAAACAATCTAACTACCACATCTTCTTCAGTCGCTCCCTTCAAATTGACTAACAACATAAAATTATTTATGTGTTGTTCTGTTGACGTTCCAGCACCTGGATTGAACTTTGGTAGCCATTTTTCAGGATAATCGGGTAACTGATGTAAAGGTGTAGGCATGGTGACTGCACCAGGACTTCTCCATGGTATTTGAGCCATTTTAGGAGTACCAACGATTGCATGTGGTGTTCCAGGTGCTTGAGGGGGAGGTGGAAATGAAGACTGAAAAGATTGTGATGTTTAAGGTGAAGTCCCTTGGTGAACAACAATATGTAGTGGTGAAGTGGGTGTTTGACTTCGAACAGTTGATGATAAAATGGAAGATGATGGAGAAAAGGTTTCACTACCAGAACCTTCAGCGTTCTTTTTAATCCTTTTCCTTTCGGGCAAAGGAAACTCGGGTGGTTCAATACTTAGTTTTTCGCTTTGAAGTCTGGTAAGGTGAGGAGGTAAGTGGAATTGCGAAGCCTAACTGCCTTGTGATACTTCAGATCTAGGAGGTGAAATCAAGAAGCCTTGAAGTTTCTAGATGATAGATTGAACTTCAGGGGACTCCGGACTTAAGTGTTCTGAAGTATTATGAAGTTGAGCAGTAGTGGTTGATTCTTCCTCGTCTCGTCTAGATACTGATGATTCATGATCTGACTGAGAGGTCCGTGGAGAGATGGAGGGTGAGTTACTCTTTGAATGGTTTGTAGGTTTTGGCTTACTCGCCATTCATAGCAGATGGACCTCCTTCTAGCGCCAGAAATGTTGATGCCTCGAAAATCGCTGCAACAACATTGGGGGATAACCACCCAGTCCGGACCTTAGTACAACTCCTTTTCCGTTTGGGATGGTGGCTCCGACTGGATATAAAGGGACCAGTTTCCCAATAATGGATAAAAGGGGTGGATGAGTGATGGGTTGTCTGTTCTAATGATAGGTGGATAACTTAATCTATCAACAAAATAAGAAAACTAATACTAATCCTGGGAACAACTATTCTTTTGAAATGCAGCGTTTAATAATCTTTGTCTATTGACAGGAATGTAGATGACTCTGTAAAATAAACATAGATATTCAATCATTTAAAGATTACTTCATCTAAATAGTTAAACAAAGTGATTAACACAAAATTACTGCATTTATCATTTATATCATCGATACATATATGATTGAAAGAAAAGCATGCTATAAACAGCCAATAGTGGGATGCATAAAGGATGTTGTTAAAACACACATATAT
>APFE030004204.1:0-11550 GCA_000404065.3 Pinus taeda
ATACATAAGTGGGGCATACACAATTGATATAGATCACATATAATGAAAAAGTCAATGCTGCAGAATCCACGACTCAACCAGCCCTTATTAGGCTGATAAAAGAACAATACAAGTGGCTGCTTTTACTAAAAGAAGAGCTGGGTAGCCAGAGGCAGTGCCCATTGGTCTCAGTGAGAACTTTAAATGAATCACCTATCCATAAGTGGGGTATACACAATTGATATCGATAAGCCGAACCTATCCAGGTCTCACATGCATTTTTGCAAGCTTATTAGCCACTAACTAGTGATTTTATGTTTATAGAGCTTTTCACAACTAACCTTCTATGATAAAAAATTTCATCTTTATGGGGCTCCTAATATGTAGCCAAACACAACAATCAATTGAAATTCAAGTTGTTTAATATTTATGAATATCAAGCTGTCATCTTAAGATATAGCTGAGGAAGTTTTCACAAATAAAGATGACAACATAAGATGTGGCCAACAACATCAATCACTTCAAAAAAATGTTAGACATGCTAGCACCTGTTGAGGCACCAATTCAAAATGTACATGCAGTCATCGCCTTGCTTTGCATTATTAGCCTAATCTTATGACAGTCTGGTCACTTCATTTGACATAGAGCCCAGATCGCCATAATAATGCAAGAGAAGACATGAAAGAAATATTGAAGGTTGATAACAAAAAACACAATTTTCTTTCAGCAAGTAGGAACAAGAAGTTCGAGAAAAAGGTTGTTGATCTGACACGAAAATGAGATTCACTTGCAATCATATTTTTTGTTGCTAAAATAGCAAGGTATAATTCATTTATAGCAGAAAGCAATGGCACCACACCAAAGGAGCATTGGAAAACGTTTTCAGTTGAAAAGGAGGATAAAGCAAATGTGGCAACATACTTCAGGTAGTCTGAGCCTACTACTTACATCAATGCTCCACTGGTTGGCGCCCTTGGATTTTTCCCTGGTCATCCTTCCTAGCAAGCATGTGAAAATTAATGTGCACCAAATTCCTCTCACAGAATTGAATATATTTGTACTCAAAATCTCACCCCAATGAAAAGCCCAAATAAACTATGCACCTGGCAAAGTGCACAGGCAAGCACAGTGGATGCAGGAAGTTTGCAATGGCAGTGGTAATGGATTATCTGATTTTCATGGCCTCCATGGCTAAGTGGGTAGTACACAATCAATCACACTGGGTGCAAGAGCTTGAGTTTGCAATTGTAATGGCGGGGGGTTATTGTATTTTTTTCAACTCAAAAAATTGTGTTTGGAGCAGTTTTCAGATATATATAAATTTGCTTGAGATTGGACCGCGTTTGGAGCAATTTTCAGATATATATAATTTTGTTTGAGATTGGACCTCCCTACTTAACTATTAACCATTAAACCACGTCCTAAAAACTATTGAAGATGTCTGAATGGCTAAGTGGTTCGTTATAAATCTGGTAACTGATTACGATGCAATGGGAAAACACCTTCAACATCACTTGAACCTGCACCCAAATGGAGACGTTGAATGTATCTGTTCCGCCAAACGATGGGAGTTGCCAATGCAGACAATTTATAGAAGCACTGGGTGGGATTCGTATGCATTGGCCTTCTGGGCGCCCGCCAAAATGGTGGATGTCATTGTTCATAGAGTATAATTTACCTTACCCCTGGGGCACAACCTGCCGAGATTCAACACCGCGACCGAACCTGCAAGGTGAGCGAGCACCGTGAGCAGGAGAAACAAATGCTTGAGGGGGTTGCAGAGGACCTGTTCCGGTTGTGCGAATGGAGAAAATGAATGTTTGGTGCGAAGGATCGTTTGAAATTGCGCTGGTGTTGGTTGCCAGCACAACGGGTGCCAGCTTGGAAGTGGTGGGTCACCCGTTCTCGGAAAAAATTGTGGTCAAGCTCCAAGAGAAATGATGGATGATATGGGCATGTATGTATGGTGAGGCCACTATCGGGTGCATTAAAGGCCCAATAGCATGCTTCTTAGCTCTTGCCATGGTCCTTGCCTTTTCTTTATCTTTGTTTTTTGTCTTTCAACATGGGACAAAGAAGAATTAATTTGTTTTCATTATAGCATGGTCTTTTCCTTTTTTTTTTATCTCTTTTTTTGTCTTTCAACAATTGTCAAAGAAACATTAATTAGTGTGATATGCTAGAAGCATTAATTAGTGTTATATGACATATGACTCATGATTTGTAAGGCTAGGAAGCATGTATTGCATATAGCATGGTCCTTGTTTTTTGTTGATTTTTTTTTTTTTTTGTTCTTCAACAATTGTCAAAGAAGCGTTAATTAGTGTTATATGTTATCCATTCCTATCAATTGCCTTACATAGTGTTATATGTTATCTATTGCCTTACGGCGTTTTCTTTACAACGTCTGGTGCAAATGCTAGTTATAACTCTAACCGCAAGGAAAGCATTAACCATGGTTTTCTTATGCATATGGGCAAAGTCATCTTATTATCGTCATGATTTTAGTTCAATGGGAAAAATTTATGAAAAATATCTCAAAAGTTTGTAAACCATTGGTGGTGTCTCGAAATAAACTCTATAACTTATATAACACGTATCCATGATGTGAGACACGTGGGTAACCGGGGATAAAGTTGACAAGACGAAGACCATATCCTAAAACATCAAGAAGCTTTAATAAATGAGTGTTAGTAAGCGTTTTGTGTTATGAACGGTCGGGGAGATTTGTAATACTTTCAGTTACCGTTTGATGTGTTAAATATGTTAATTATTAAAATAGATGCAAGTTAGCTATTAACCTAATATATTTTGTTTGGAAGAAGAATATTAGGATGGTTAATAGTGAGGAATAGTTTTGCAACCAATCAAATCTTATATTTTAGTGATTTGAGACCCTATTAATATTGGTCTTAGTTAATAAATAGTTTTTTCTACTTCAAATAGAATTTTAAAAAATCAACACAATATATTAAATGAATAAAATGATTTTGATATTATTTAATCGTTTATTAATTTAATAAAAACAAGATTATTAAAAAAATAGCATAATAAAATTTAAATTTGAAAAATTATATAAAAATAAATACTTAAAAATATCATTCTAATTTTATTAAAAATTTATATTTATATTGACAATAAGTATAGCAATAGTTATATTTATAATGATATTGTAACAATTGTTATAGGTAAATATTATAACTAGCATTTGCACCACATGTTGCAAAGGAACCGTTGTAAGGCATAAATTCCAAGCACATACAAGCAACATAAAACCATGTACTTACAAATAAGTTCAAAATCACGGTATGGATACCAATTAGAATTGTATCAATTTCTTGCAAAGACAAACAATGTTCCTTTAATATTCAACTTTGGTCTGTTTCTCAATGTGCTTGAAGGTGAGATAACATTTGGTCATGGAAAAAACCTTGAATTAAGCATAAATTATATGACTGGGTAGTGATAGCTAGGGATGATATCTGATCCTAATGGGAGCCTAAGAGAGCCTGTAAAGAGAAGAAACACAATTGCAATATTTCTGGATAATGAGAATGATCAGCATGCTACACTGTCTTGGTAAAAGAATATCATTGTTCAACTATCAAATTGAAAAACTTCCAGAAGATTCCATATGCCCCAAGCTAGTGATCTTAATCTTATCTGAAAATCCTTTAATTTATCTTATTCTTGAGAACATTCTAATCAAGCTCAATGCTTTGAGGGTTCTTGATCTCTCCCATACCCAAATAGAGTCACTACCAACATTAGTCACTCAACTACATTGCTTGAATTTCTCACATTGAATTCCACTAACATCAAGGAGTTGCCTCCAACTATATGCAGTATTTCTAGGCTTCAATTCTTGAATTTGTCATACTACAAAGTCTTAACATTATTTCCAAGTGATATGTCTAAAATCACTTCATTCAAAAGACTACATTTTAGTATGGGTTGGAAAAATATTTGGATCATTCCACAAATGTTGTGGCTCTAAAGGATCTCACAAATCTTATAGAGCTATGTTTAGTCTTATTTTCAAAATTTGATGCACTAGCAACCATAATGGGAAATTGGCAGGAAATGAGGCACTTATATTTGCATCAGATAAATAGGAATAACCTTAAGTAGAATCTTCCCAATGAGATGCAGAAGATGAAGAAGTTGCAGAGTCTTGTATTGGATGATTACATCGGAGTGAAATTTCCCAAATGGATGCGTGACTTTCAACAACTGGAAAGGTTAGAATTGGATGGCAGATGCTATGTGAAGGAGATTTCTCCATTAGAGAGGTTGTCCACTTTGAAATTTCTAAAACTAAGGAATTACTCAACGTGAGAGACTTGGGAATAGGAAGCTCTGGAGATTCAGGGGTATTTCTGATGTTAGAAAACATGCATTTATCTAGTGTGACCAAGCTCTAAAGCATTGCTGAGGAAAGTGTGTTGAAGACAAGAACACTTCTCAAACTCTGTGTTTTGAAGATACAAAAGTGTTTTGGCTTGAGAAAATTGCCCAAAAGGATGGAAAGTTATATCATTTAATAATATATGGTGATAACATTCGTGGGAACAAATAACTTGGGAAGACAATAAAATGAAAATGTACCTCCACATATTATTCAAGGAAATTTAGATGATAGTTAGAAATTTCAAAATGTAATATTTAATTGAAGTATAATAATCTGTAAATTCTATAATTATGTTCTTTCCATTAGTCAATAATTTGTAATTTATGTTATTCATAATTAAATTGAGTTAAAGTATTTTTAATGAATTTGGATTGTGAAAGGATATCTTTATTTTTTATTTTGTGTAAATGCTACATGTATTTGGTTAACCTATCAAGATGAATAGTAGTAGAGGTCTTTAGGATCAAAGATACTTGCAGAGCTAGAAACACTACCCCATATGGGTTTGAACATCATACAATTCAATCTATGTAAATGTGATCTCCAACTTAAGTTGATTTGGAATCATCAAGCAATGCAATGAAACTAAGGAAATCCAAAACTTTGCTAAATTTTCCATGTCATTTCTCTAGATACAGACAACACATCAAAACATGAAAGGAATTTTCTCTTATGCTTCTTAACATTTTGATATGGCATACTCTCGGGCTAGGCAGATAGAATTGAGACTTCAAATCAACAAAAAAGGGAGAGGAAGGAATCCCAAAGAAAAAACCTACTTTTGTCATCTCGACCTTGGAGCTCCTCAAATGTGAGAGTTCTAGACAAACTAGAATTAATTTTAGAATAGGTATAGATCTACTAGAAACAAACACAATGTAAACTAGGCCAACACACAGGCTAGTCACTTCCTCCTCATCAGAGGTTCTCGCTTCAAATACCTTATAAACCTTTTTACCATAGACCAAATTGGTTGAAGGGAGTCCATTATCATCATCTACAAAATCCGGCAAGGTATCTACAACATGCAAAATGATGTTTATGAAAAAAATCCCTTCTAGTAAAGCATATGAAAAACTTCAGTAACTTTGGCACATTACCATGCCTACAATTTTTGCCATAAAAACAAAGTCGATTCTTATATGGCATAGAATTTCAGAGTAATGCATAACTCTGATTGCAGATTGAAAGAATTTGTATATAAAGGTTGAAAACCACATGGAAGTCCCCTACAGGCAATCTAGAAATATATTAAGCATATGTAGTTATAATAGTGGATGTGTAAAGTAACAATGACAAGAAAAGATCCATAGAAATAGAGCATTCACTCGAAGGGAAAAGAACTTCATTAAATCCAGATTAAATAGCGACTTTATATAGATTCTTGGAGATAAAATTAAGAATTTGTTTAAAATGGTTCTCCTACCAAGGGAATAATCTAAGGATTGGAAATAAAAATTCAATTAGCTTATTCTTGCATTTGAAACTTGAAAATTGGATCAAAAACTGTCTTTGTATTAGTATGCCTCAAAAAATCCTACCCCATTCAATCCATTTTCCTCTAAGTAAATAGACATACATTTTTATATGATCCATAGTAGTGTATTTTTCTACAACTACTCTAATGAAAAAAATACATACAATGGAATGCCTCGCTTTGCCCCACTGATGGTGGACAAATCTCATGCCTCCGATCTTATGAAGAAACACTCGATGAAGATGGAGAAGCAACAAATCCTTTTATTCATTCAACCATCAAAATATGTCATTAAATGTATTTCGTCATACATCAAAATCTGTTGGTATCAGCATTCCTTGTTGCAGAATGCCATGTCAGTCAACAAACAGAGAATGAGATTAACTCTTAAGAATGGGAAATTTCAATCAATTCAATCGATTCTCATAGGTTTAAAGCAACCGTGTGACCATTATAATAGACTTGTAAATTTGGATGTCCTTTCCATGGTTCAATTTCCGTTTGCAAAGATAACAAGCCTTGAGAAAATGGGCAATGGGAAATGCTAGAGCATTTGAATAGCTTCAAGTTGTCCATGTGACATCCCATATTTCATGTTCATCTTGCTTTTGAAGAGGGTATTACACAATTTCACACTCTATACCACAATGAATATTCATGTTGTTTGTGCTCGAATTTGAATCACGAGATAAAACACAAGTATAGCTCTTTCAATGCTCCATTCTTGTTTAATGGGTGGATTCTGTAAATCCATGCAGAGAACCAATTGGTATTGTCTCGCTTTGCTTCTTGTGAGAACTCAACTAGAAATCAAAGTTGTTTTTAGGCCAATAAGTGATCCCAACTCCAGAAATGGTCTTCAAATGCAACGGAGAAATTGGGCTTTTGGCCCCCTCTGAATGTGAGGGCTCCTTTAGATTGAAACCTGTTGAGGTCCTAGGAGCATTACAAAATATGTGCTTGTCTTGTGGCCAGCCTCTGGTGGGTGATGAATCTGATGGGTAATCAGGCATAAGATGAAGCATCAGATTTTCTCTCCTATTTTCCTTGATGGTACTAAGAACTCGCCACTCAGTCAACCCACTTAAACTCCATTCTTAAACTTTCTTAGCACACTCTCTTAAATTGAAAAATAAAATGACGTTCAAACCCAAAAATTCGTTGTACACCATTCAGATGCACATTCCCTTAGAACTTCCAGTACACTCTTCCACAAAAGTGTAGGATTCCTTGTAACTGGTGATAAATATACTACAATAAAGAAAACCTTGAATTACAAGCTTGGTCTAAGCCTTCCTAGACAAAGTGAGCATATATTGATCCTAGCGGGAGCCTAAGAGAGCCTATAAAGAGAAGAAACATGATTGCAGGACGTTTTCATAATGAGAATGATCAACATGCTACACTGTCTTTGTGAAAGAATATCATTGTTCAACTGTGAAATTAAAAAAATGCCAGAAGATTTCATGTGCCCCAAGATGGTGAGTTTAATCTTATCTAAAAATGCATTAATTTATCCTATTCCAGATAACTTTCTAATCAAGCACAATGCTCTAAGGGTTCTTGATCTCTCCCATACCCAAAGAGTCACTGCCAATATCAGTCACTCAACTCACATTGCTTGAATTTCTAACATTGTATTCTACTAACATCAAGGAATTTCCTCCAGCGATATGCAGTCCTTCTAGGCTTCAATTCTAGGATCTTTTCGACTGTAAAGTGAGATGTCTAAGAACACTTCATTCTAAAGACTACATTTTACTATGGGTATGTAAAAAGCTTTAAATGATCCCATAATTGTTGTGGCTATGAAGGATCTCACAAATCTTATAGAGCTTCGTTTAGTCTTATTTTCAAAATTTGATGCACTAGCAACCATAATGGGAAATTGTCTACAAATGAGGCATTTATATTTGCATCACGTAGAAAGGAATAATCTTAAATACAATCTTCTCGATGAGATGCAAAATATGAAGAAGTTGTAGAGTCTTATATTGGGTGATTACATTGGAGTGAAATTCCCCAAATGGATGTGTGACTTTCAACAGCTGGAAAGGTTAGAATTTGAAGGAAATCACTATGTGAAGGAGTTTCCTCTATTGGAGAGGTTGTCCACTTTGAAATTTATAAGACTCAGGAATTACTCAAACGTGAGAGACTTGGGAATATGAAGCTCTAGGGATTCAGGGGATTTCCGATGTTAGAGACCATGCGTTTGTCTACTATGACCAAGCTCTGAAGCATTGCTGAGGAAGGTGTGTTGAAGAAAGAAACACTATTGAAACTTCATGTTTTGAAGATAGAGAAGTGTTTCGGCTTGAGGAAATTGCCCAAAGGGATGGAAAATTTAGATAATTTTTTAATATCTGGTGATAAACATTGGTGGGACAAATAACTCTAGAAGAAAATGACATGAAAATGCACCTATGCACATTATTCAAGGACATTTAGATAATAGTTAGAAATTTCAAAATGTAATATTTAATTGAAGTATAATAATTTGTAAATTCTAGGATTATGGTATTCCCATTAGTCAAAAATTTGTAATTTTTGTTATTCATAATTAAATTTAGTTAAAGTAATTTTAAGGAATTTGTATTGTGAAAAGATATCTTTATTTCTGATTTTCTGTAAATGCTACATGCATTTGTTTAACCTATCAATATCAACAGTAGTAGAGGTCATCAGGATCAAAGATACTTGCAAAGCCAGAAACACTACCCCATTGGGTTTTCATATCATACACTTCAGTTGGTGTAAATGTGATCTCCAACTTAAGTCGATTTGGCATCATCAAGAAATGCAATGAAACTAAGGAAATCCAAAACTTTGCCAAAACTACCATGTCATTTGTCTGGATGCAGAAACCACATTAAAACATGAAAGGAATTTTCTCTTCTTCTTCTTAACATTTTGATATGGCATACTCTCAGGCTAGGCACATAGTACTGAGACTTCAAATCAATAAAAAAGGGAGAAGAAGGAATCCCAAAGAAAAAACCTAGTTTTGTCATCTCGATCTTGGAGCTCCTCAAATGTGAGGGTTCTAGGCAATCTAGAATTAATTTTCCAAGAGATCTAGATCTACTAGAAACAAACACAATGCAAAAAAGGTTTTCACAAAGGCTAGTGACTTCCTCCTCATCAGAGGTTTTCGCTTCAAATACCTTATAAGCCTTTTCACCGTAGACCAAATTACGTGAATGGAGTCCATTTTCGTCATCTATAGAATCTGGCAAGGTACCTACAACATGAAAAATGATGCTTATGAACAAGAATCCTTTATAGTAAATCATACGAAAAACTTCAATAACTTTGCTACATTACCATCGCTGCAATTGCTGCCACAAAAGCAAAGCCGTTTCTTATCTGACATACAATTTCAGTGTAATGCATAACTCTAATTTTAGATTGACAAAATTTGTATATAAAGGTTGAGAACCACATAGAAGTCCCTCGTAACCAATCTAGAAATATACTAAGCACTTGCAGCTATAACAGTGGTTGTGTGAGGTAACAATGACAGGATAAAGATCCATAGAAATAACATTCACTAGAAGGGAAAATAACTTCATTAAATTCAGATGAAGTAGCGATTTTAAACAGATTCTTGGAGATAAAACTAAGAATCTATTTAAAATGGTTCTCCTACCAACGGAATAATCTGTAGGTTTGGAAATAAAAATTCAATTAGCTTATTCTTGCATTTGACACTTGAAAATTGGATCAAAAACTCTCTCTGTATTAATATGCCTAAAAAAAGCCCACCCGATTCAATCCCTTTTCCTCTCAATAAATCAGAGATACATTTTTATATCATCATTTTTCTATAGCTAGTCTAATGCAAAAAATACAGACATTGGAATGCCTCTTTTTGCCCCACCGATGATGGACAAATCTCATGCCTCTAATCTTATGAAGTAGCAGTCGATGAGAAGCAACAAATGCTTCCACTCGTTAAACCATTAAAATATGTTGTTAAATGTATTTCATCATCCATAAAAATCTATTGGTAGCGGCATTATAGAATGCCATGTCACCACTGCAATAATTAGCAAACAAAGAATGAGACTAACTTTTAAGAATGGGAAATTTTAATCAATTCAATTGATTCTCAGAGGTTTAAAGCAATCATGTGATCATTATAACAGACTTGTACAAGTTGATCCAATAAAAATGATTAATATTTAACTCAGAACAAACACTACCTCATCTAGGTTTGCAAGAACGTCTTTGATTCTGAAGACCTTCGTGAAAAACTGTGATTATTCTTCAATCTTTTGGGTGAGGGCTTTGGCCTCATCGTAGATATAAATGCTAACCCTATTCCCATTTTCCCTTGAATCTCCCTAAATTTACCTAGATAGCAAAGTGAGAAGGCGGAGTGTAGCTGTTCCCATTTTCCCTTGAATTTGCCTAAATTCACCCATATAATAGGGTGAGAAGGGGGAGTGTAATTGTTCCCATTTTCCATTGAAACCCTTAAATTTACCCAGATAATAGAGTGAGAAAGTGGACTGGAGTTTTTGTTGACACTCTCCTGCTTATGAAATTAAAAAATCTTTAAAAGCATGCATTGATAAAAAAAACAATTTACATTAGGATTGGATTAAAAAAATGATGGGTAGAAATAACTGATACTGTAATTCAAGATTTTAACATAACTAGTCATTTACAAGGTAATATATACATGAGTACTAGTAGATAAAAATGATGCTATACACAGAAGAACCATAGCAGCATGAAAGCCATTCGTTCATTTATACTTAAGACCTGTGTAGGAAAAACACGACAATAAAACATGAAAATAAAACACACATGTCCACGAAAAAAATAGGATGGTGGGATCACCAACTCTGCTTTACTTTGCCATTTGTGCATACACAAATCGAAGCAGTCCAATAAACCTGCATGTAGCCCTATTTGGAAACTCTAGTGACATACAAGTAAACAAAAATGACAAATAATAGTATGGAACCCAATCAGATCTACATTTACCAGACCCCGCCGAATCTCTTCACACACCAGAAGAGTGCGGTAAATCTTAGAGGAGGGAAATGGGTTGTGAAGGAAGAAGGCTATCGTCATCTTTATTGAACCACTTTCATAGAAATGATACCAAATCCTCATCAGGGCTAATGACCTCCATGACCCTATTAGCAAAGATTTTATTAACAAAAAGGTATGCTCACTTACAAATTCTTCAAAAGACCCAGCAAGAGCGATCGAGTATTGTTGAGAAAGGGCGATGCCGAGCAAGGCGAGGTCGTTGTGCTACGTGGCCGGTTGCGATTTTTATAATTTTTAACTCAATTTAATTTAATACCAATGGAATCAATCCGATGGCTCAAACAAATTTAATCGTCTAACACCTAAATAAAAGCTCACGAATGGACACGTAATCGGAGAAAAGAGTCTATTTCATAGAAAAATGCCTTACAACATAATTACAGTATTTCTCGTCCTACTAAAGCATTTTTTTAATAACCCGTAGAAAACCACTTTATTAAAGTGATTGGCCTAAAATAAAATCTTAAAAGATTATAACAAAACTCTCAAAGATAATTCGAAGAGGTATTTATGTTGGGAATACCAACATAATGAGGAAGAAAACGTTAAGGATAATTCTAATCAAAGTGTTTCTTCATATATTATGTTGTAAGTTCACAAAACAAGTATGTTA
>APFE030004209.1:0-10364 GCA_000404065.3 Pinus taeda
TTGTGAAATTAGTTAGGAGTGTTTGAGAGGTTTTGGTAAATGGTGTATTTTGTGAAATTAGTTAGGAGTGTTTGAGAGGTTTTAAGGATGATTTAGCGTTGAAGAGTTAATATTTGGACATAATTTTAAGAATAAAGTAAAATCTATAGATTGGATGGTTTTTGTCATGTTTTTTCTTAAACACATTAGTAAGAGGGTGTTGCTACACAATTTTGCATATTGTTTACTAAGGAAGAGGGTCCCACACTCTCGACTTAGGGACTTAGGGGTCGAATCGACATTATTTAGCTGCTAGTAGAATGTGGGGCCACCCACATAGGAGTTTGAATTAGCCATTCGATATGCTTGGAGGGAAAATCGAATGGGTGGATGGAGGGGCCCACATGAGGCTAAGGGAGGCCAAGGAGTTATAAAGAGAGATCAACTCTCATTTTGTATTCATTCTGAATATTTGACAAACAAACTCACTCTTGTATGCTTTGCTACTTAGCGAGTCTACCGGTTGTTTACCTACGAGTCTTCCGCAGGGAAGATTCAACCTCTACTTCAGGGGACCATCTGTGTCCGCCCTAGGGAGGTTGTTCCACAAAGATTGCAGGAGTTTCCAGCAATGATTCACAGCTTAACCAGCCACGCAGAGGAAGGGACTGCGTGTTTTCTGGGCAGCCAGAAATACGCAGAGGTCGATTTAGCCACCCAAGAGGCCGAAAATCCAAAGTCAAAATCAGAGAAATTCACTTCTGAGTTTTTTTAGGTTTTGTCCAAGGAGTCTAAGGCTAAAATGGAAGAATTTTTTGGGTAGTTTTTGGGCACTTTCCAGCAAACCAAAAGCCAACAGATGTAGCCAGAGAGTAACTCCCAAGCGGCAAAAAATCCAAAGTCAAAATCAGAGAAATTCTCTTCTGGGTTTTTCTGGGTTTTGTCCAAGGAGTCTAAGGCTAAAAGGGAAAAATTTTCTAGGGAGTTTTGGGCACTTTCCAACAAGCCGAAAGTCGGTAGATGTAGTTGGAGAGGAGCTCCCACGACGTCGAAAATCCAAAGGCAAAATCAGAGAAATTCCCTTCTGGGTTTTTTTGGGTTTTGTCCAACGAGTCTAAGGCCAAAAGGGTATAATTTCTTAGCAGTTTTTGGGCACTTTCTAGAAGGTTGAAGTTAGCAGATCAACAATTTATTAGGACAACGTAGAGCATAGTAGAGCAGCAGTTGAACAACCATCTTTCCAACTATTCTACCACCTGGGTTTGGTCTAGCTTGTCCTTGAGACAAGCTCAGGTGCACTACTCCATTTATATATTGCACTCATGATCTCATATTTCATAATATATGGCTCAACAATTCTAGTATTACAATGTTTCATGGGTGTTTACTAAATGTTTTTAATTTCCACTGTTGCATTGTTTGTTTAATTGGTTTATCACTTAAATTCATGTTTAGGAACATTACAGTTTTGAGTATAGTTTTAGTTTTGTATAGTGTTTTTAAGTGTAATTTAGATTAATATTGATTAAATTAGTGAATTTCACTAAATAATGTCATTCTTACTCCTTTTTTTTCGCGTTTGTTAATTTTGGTTTTAGAACATGAATTGAATCAATGTTGGTTGAGTTAAGTAGCCATTTTCAAATTGTGATAACACCTACTTTTGGAATTCTTATTATTTTTCCTAACTAACCCCATGTTGGATGGAAGAACCATCTACACACTTATAGGATGTTGTCACCAAAATTGTGTGAAACTTGGTTGAGCCTAGATGCCTCAAAAAATAGTTTTTATCCCTACATATGACTCTTATCCTTAACCCCTCTCGTAAAATTTGAATCAATGATTTAATAGAAATTAAACCATATATAAACCAACTAATTTACACCTTATAAGTAATAAAAATAAATAAATAACCTACCTTTAATTCAGATGATTTTCTTTACTATTATTAAAGTGTTATTTGAATCAATATTAATCCAATAAATAATCCATATATAAAATGTGCACAACAATGTTATCCTTGTTATCAACTTAAGTGAATTTGGCAAAGTATTGACACTTGTAAGTTCACATTACTTGAAAAGTTATCTCCTCAAACTTTTGTGATACATTACCACAATAATGTCAACCTTGTAATCTCTTTTGGTAAAATAATTAGGGTACTATATTAAGCAAGAAAATGATCAAAGAAAAAAATAAAATCATGTAAGAAATATAATATATGATTTTTTTTAGTTTAATAGTAGATGAGATTGAAGATAGGTAAATAACTAGGAATGATCCAACTTTGGATTGGGGCGATGGCGATGGTTAGGGTTTGCTCGAGCAAGGTTCGTGTTGCAGCCGCATCGGCTCCCAAACCAGGCTCAGGACCTGAAAGCGATCCCGGGTATGGGTTAACAGTAAACGCTGCTGGGAAGTTGTCCGCGCATTCAGAGAAATGGTCTACCTCGCTTCAAATATACCCAGATCAGTGCGGCTGCGTATCTGAAGGTTTTTCGGTCAAATGGAAGCTAATGATCCTGGAACGGGAGCGAAATACAAGTTTGCAACGAGAATGCGAGGTGAGGGCTTCAACAGAAGCACACCTCTCTGCGTGGATCCACGAGGAGGGTATTCTATGGCGGAAAAACGAAAACCCAAGCTGCGCATTTGAACAAGGAAGCCGTCGGGCATTTTGGCGTTTAGGGGTCAGGGCTCGTCAAACCCATAACGCATGGAAAAACGGCTGGAGGGGACTGCATGCTGTAGATCCGCTTCCCCCCTCAACGCATGGACCCAAAATTGGTAGTTCCGGCTTGGATCTACACGATCTAGCTTTCTTTGATCCCAGGCAGCAGATCGAAGGCTCCAATCACAGATCGAGCAGGGCTTCGGAAGATCTAGACATGCACAAGGAAAAACGAACCAAAACAAAGCCAGATCTGGATCTTTGCCTACAGCCAGAACATGTAACAAATACTTGTTTTCAGATTCTGATTAATCCCCCTCAGGGGAAAACTCGCTTAGTATGGGTTCATGCAGGAGACACCTCCTTGCAGTTGAAACAACAAATATGGACAGAAATGGGATACCCAGTCCAGATCCAACATCTGGTCAGTGGCAGGCGGTCCCTCCAGGACTGTAGATCGCTGGAAAGTTATGAGATTGGGCCAGGATCAATCATTATGTTAAACTTCAGATTGAGAGGAGGGGCTCTACCTCCAGGACAGACAAGCTCCTCAGGGGGAGAAAAGGGGAAAAAAACTGCAGCCCAGCACCAAACTAAGGGAGGTTTATCCTACAAAAACATTTTACAGGGCAGCAGGAATTCAGGGCTCTCTCCAGATCAAGGCGGACACATGCCCAGGCCATACATAGTAGATCAGTCAGAACAAACCCCAGCTTTAAACTTAGATTTGTCAAGGATTGATGATTTCGTAAAGTCCTATGAAACGCAAGCTCTAATTTGCCGTTTCAACAGTTTCTGGCCTAAACCCTTGGATCTATTCCATTGGATCTTCACCAGCTGGACCATGGAATGTGATATTCATCTATGTTCAAAAGGGTTTTTCATAGTAAAATTTACATCCAAGGAAGTCAGAGATATAGTCATCAGTACAGGGCCATGGTTTTGGGGAACATTGGGGCTGTTTATGACCCCATGGTTCCCAGATTTTGATCCAAATAAAATGACTGTAACCAAAATGCTAGTCTGGGTCAGACTATACAATCTTCCACTGCACTTTTGGAATGAACGAGTGTTGGAAGGCATTGGGAACAGCATAGGGAAATATATCAAAACAGACCTAGAAAGGATCGATGAAAGGATCTACACTTTCGCACGGATCTGTGTGGAAGTAGATCTAAGTAAAGGGTTGCTGGACAATATAAGGTTGATCTACAAACAACAGAACTGGTTACAGGTACTAGATTATGAAAACACCGCCTTCAGATGCAGGCTCTGTAGGCAGACAGGACACTTACAAAGTTCATGTCCAGAAGCCAAGAATAAAAAGAAGCAGAAAGGGAAGTAGAAAAAAGGATGGCATTTTTCACCCCCAGATTCAGAGGACGAAGAATCAGAAGCAGCAGAGGAAGAGATCCCAGCAGAGAAGACCGAGGTATCTCAAGAAATGGAGAATCAGAAGGAAACTCCATCAGACAACAAGGCAGAGAAGTCTAGCATGGATCCTAGCACGGGAGGCATCAAACGGCACCATCACTCTGATACTTCAGACTCAGACAAAGAAACTGGCCCACAGAATGCAGAAACACAGTTAGTCATTGCTTCGATCGAGCCCACTCAAGGAGAGTGGCGTAAGGTCGAAAAGAAAAAGGGGAGAAAAACTTGAAGCGTGAGTCCTACTCACCGCTGGATTTCAGTTTTTTGCCCCTTTTTCTCCTCTTTCCTCCTTTTCTTTCTTTATTTTCTTATTCTTTGTGCACGTTAGTTCTCTAGCGTCGCGTGGGGTGCGAAAGCACTCGAGCCCTTGTGGCAGCTTATGGAATGCTTCAATGCATCTGCTAGTGTAACTTCAGCAGATCTGGAAATGCTCAGCATATGCAATGTAACTTTTTATTTTCTTAATAAAAAGTTCGCTTTTTCTTCGGAAAAAAAATAAAAATAAAATAAAAATAAATAACTTAGTAGATGAGATTTTAAAATATAGAGAATTTTGAGTGAAGGTGTATCCTATCATAAAAATAATATAAAAAATTATAAAAATATAAAGAAAAATGGTTTTAATTTATTAAATAATTAAAGTATATAAAAATAAAAATAAATGTTTAATATAATGAAAAAAATTAGAAAATAGTAATTAATTGGGAAAATTATATAAAGATAAATATATTTTTAATTATTTTATGGAAAAAATAATAAATATTTAATTATTCAATAGAAAAATAATAAATTATATATTATATAAAAATATTAAAAAAATATCTAATTTAAATAATGAGATGTAAATATATATATTTTGAGGAAATGCTTACCATATCATAAAATAGTATTAAACAATAAAAAATGTTATAAATTATATAAAGCTAAGTGTTTTAATTATCGGGAAATGAAAATTGTTATTTCCTAAACTATTTTTCTAGTCAATTTTGTCCAAAATGGATAGAGATATTTGGAAATCATAAGCTTAAGTTGTTTAGTCTGTAAACATTTAGTGCCTTAAGTGTTTTTTTTAGGATGTTGAATTCATTCATGCATTTTAAATAATAAAAAATCACAATCTTACAAAAAACTATATTGTTGGATTTCCATCAAAAAATCATTTAGTGTTTTAGTTAGATTGTAAAACTATATATGACTTATGAGTATATAGAGAAAAATGATTTAATGATTATTGTGATATTTGTATCATTTTATTATTTTTTAGATTAAATGAAGTATTAGTTCCAAATGTATATATTGAAAACATTTTCATATTAAGCCTTAAAAATATTTATAAGAATTATTTATGTTTTATTTCCATGGAAAATACCCATATTAAAAAATACACTTCTTGTCTTTCAATTTGAGATGCAAATGTACATATAAATGTTAAAGTGCAGCTTAAAGGTGTTATGCTTTGGATTTTTTTTGGGTTTAGTTTTATTTTTACTACAAGATTCAATTTTAAATTTAAGAATTGTTCTAATTATAGATATTAATTATTGTAATCGTAGAATATGTATGCAATAGAGTTTTTGAAAAAATAAGAACAAATAATATCCAAATTGGATGCTTTTGTGATTTATGATATAATGATTAAGATCTTCTGGAAAATCACATGGAGAATTATTGGTCGATGCATTTTCGAACCTCAATCTAGGTTCATCATTAAGACGAGGATGAGGAGCAAGATCAACAGAGTGCTATCCAACGTTCAAAGGAACAATTAATAAGAAGGAACGTTACTTTTTATTTTAAATTAATTTATTTCATATTATTTTATAATTTATTCCAAATAAATACATTTTTTTTTAAAATTTATATTTATAATATTATTTTAAAATTCTTTATCATTACTTTTATAATTCAATTCATAACTATAATATATAAAAGAACCAATCATAATATTCTATTATTTTTATTCTATATTTAATAAACTTTATATTAATTTTAATAATTTAAAATAATAATCTAAAGATTAAGGAAATTCAATATACAAAATAAAACGTTTATAAATAAAATAATTAATATCCTAATAATAATAAAAAATATCAATCGTCCATTAGGATACTTTCAAGCTGGCGATGGCTGTTGGATATGTATAGTTCTCACGAAGCCAGAGATCTTGGGTTCTGAATATTGTACTACCCTCCCCTGTTGCGGGGTGAATAACAGACATGTAAAAATTGAAAATGGGAGTCCTACCAAGCTTAACAAAATAATAATAATAAGTATTTCACAATGCATATAAGTCTAAAAGAAATAATAATAAAAAATCATTAATAAAATAAAATAAAAACAATCCCATTAAAAGCCAAAGATCCTGACACCACCAACCAATACAGAGGAAGGAAAACAAAGGGTTAAGAACAAAGAGAAGGGACCCACGAACTGCTTAACTTCCATCCATTGTCCCTATTAAGAGTCTTATTCCTCTTTTCAATTTCAATGGCTTCTCTTAATTTTTGGTGATGGAAATGGTCAACCCCCACGAGAACCTTATAATCCTCTAAGCAAATATGGTGCTTCATCAATTTAGCATGTTCTTCTAGAGTAGAGGAGCAGGTCCTATAGTGTCTAAGGTCCATTACGTGCTCCTGAATCCTTTGTGAAATGGAACACCCTATCTCTCCAATGTAGGGGGTTCCACAAGAACTAGGAATTAAATAAACACCTTTCATGCATTTGAGATCAATAGGGTCTTTGACAGATCTTAAAGAGCTACAAATAGTTTTCAAAGGTCTAAAGGTGGAGCCAATTGATTGCTTCCTCAAAATCCTAGCAATCTTGTCAGTTGTCCCTTGGATAAAGGGAAGCTGGATAATAGAGGCTATATTAACTTCTTTCTAAGTTCTAGGTCCCCGACTAGCTTTTAAAAAGGCCTGGAAACCTTGGAACTTATTGTAACCATTCGTCTTAAAGGCATTTAATAGATGGGTCTTCTCATTCATCAGATGTTCTTCATTAGAAACCCTTAAAGTCCTAGTAGCTAGAGTGTTGAGAATACCTAGTTTATGGGCTGGAAAATGATGAGATTTAGCATGAAGACACTGCTCACTGTGGCTATTCTTACGAAATACCTAGTGGGAGAAAGAACCATCATCTTTTTTAGAGATAAGAACATCAAGGAAGGGTAAGCTACCATTAACCTCACATTTCATGGTAAATGTAATGGAATCAGATTGTTTATTAAGATGCTCCAAAAAGGAATCCAATTTCTCCTGACCATGGGGCCATAAGTTGAAAGTATCATCTACAAACCTTTTTGAAATTTTTAGTTTAAAACAAGAAGAAGCTAAAGCTTTTGATTCAAAATCCTCCATAAAAAGGTTAGCAACTATAGGAGAAAGGGAGAACTCATCACAACCCCGCGAGTTTTCTCATAAAATTCACCTTCGAAAAGATCAAGATAAAGCAAATCTCTACAAACTTAGTTGTATCCAAATCTGTAATGTGATTAATAACATCTATCGTCTCATAATTTTAACAATAAAAATTACAATTTAACCAAAAATTTTCAATAATAATTATAAAAACACATCCAAATTATATAACATTCACACCCTTAAATTATATAACATTTACACCCTTAAAAAACTTAAAGAAACATGTGAACCTCATTCACACCCTTTCAAGATAAAATCTTAAAGAAACATGTGAACATTATGGACACCAGTGAGTTCACATTAGAAACAAGTCACTTTAGTCATGACAACATAACACTTCCACAATAACATGTGAACCTCATTCACACCCTCTCAAGATAAAATCTTAAAGAAACATGTGAACATTATGCACACCGGTAAGTTCACATTAGAAACAAGTCACTTTAGTCATGACAACATAACACTTCCACAATAATGTTAACCGTGTAGTCACTTTGATAAAATATTTTTTTATATTATGTTGATTGAGTAAAAAATAAAAAAATAGGGAGCTATTATATGTGAATGATTCTTTTAGAGTGAAAAATCTGAATTTTATCCTTCCTTTATATTATATTACTTTATATTATATACATAAAGTGAAAAATGTGAATCTTATTTTTTCTTTATATTATATAATTGTATATAAATAATAAAAGTAATTTATTTTATTTATCAAATATAAGTTAATAATTTAAGACCTATATCTGAATAATGATTTAATGATTATTGTAAGGATTTATTTTACTTTTACTATTGTTTAAATTATGAATGAAGTATTAATGTAAAAATGTATAGTTGAAAACTTTTTAATGTTAATAAATTTTAAAAATATATTTATAATGTTTTTTTATACAAAGACATTCAGGCTAAAAGATGTATGTGTTATTTTCCAATTTCATGTGAGCATTTTAGATGTGGATGCTAATGTTGAATTTAAAGAGAAAATGTTTATTATAAATATGATATAATTTGAAGTTTTTTTAGTCATGTTTTTTAATTATAATTATAAATTTAAAAGAAGGTTAGAATTATAAATATCAATTATTGAGATTGAATGTGTGATTTTCTAAAATGTTAAATTATTTATATATTTAAAGTCACAATTTTAACATTGAAATTTGCAATTTGACCAAAATTTATATAACCAAGTTCTAATAATAATAGTATAAAAAACTCTAAATCATAAAATGTTTACACTTCTTCTAAAATAAATTCTTAAAAAACATAAAAAACTCTAAATCATAAAATGTTTACACCCCCTTCCTTCCCCTAAAAGTTTTTTTTAAATAAATTCCCTTAAAAAACATGTGAACTTTATTTTATTTGGTTGTTTGAAAAAAAACAAAAATAAGTAAAAGAAGGTTTATTGTAATACTTTGTTTATATAATAAGTTTAATATATATATATATATATGAAAAAATGTTATAATAAAGATTATTTTAACTAATAAAAAAAAAACATTGAAATATAATAAAATATACATTAATACATTTAAACAATTATGCTCAAATTACACTCATATTATTTTTATTTATATAAAATAAATATTAAATATATATATATCATCAGTCAAAACAAAATTAGTAAATAAAACATTAATAAATAAAAATTAAAAAGAAAAAGAAAAAATAAAATATCATTAAATATAAACAATATTAATATTTATAGAGAAAATGCTATAGGTTAAAATGAATTTTAATAATAAAAATAAAAGTATCATTAAAATATAGTAAAGAATATGCCTATACATATAACGATCCACACTCATATTATTATTTATATAAAATAAATATTAAGAAAAATATATCCATGTCATTCTTAAATTTTGATATTCTTTCCTTTGTAAATATATTTGGATAAAGAGAGTAATTAAGTATATATTAAAAATTAAATTTATTGTAGTAAAGTTATGCATAGAGGTTACATAAGAAATGGTTTATTATTTAGAGATTTAAAAGAGGATTTTAAATAGTGTAAAAATCCAATTCAAGTAAATTTTTATTTTTAAAATATTTTTTTTTATACTTTTGAAATATTAATGTTCAAATATGTTATGCAATAATTATTATAATGTAGTAATTGTTATGTAATAAATAACAATTATGTGATAGTTTTTATAGAACAATTATTATGTAATCATTAATGTGTAATAATGGTTGGTCATATCTTTTACTATGGACATGACTTTTCACTAACTGTTGTAATTATATACTATTATTGTAGTGATTTAATTATCATGCTCAAATACATTCCTGCAATAAATAATTATTATCTGCGCATGAGTGCATAGCTCACGTGGTCAGGGCGGAGGACTTTCCCGCTCCCCACCCGTGATCGAATCCCATTGTATGTTCATGCTGCCCTGCAGCCTATGTGTTTCATCGAGCTTCTGTACATATGTATTGATGTAAAAATAATATGAATATTATGACTCTTGGGCTATATATAGTTTCTAAAGGGGACTTGTGCCCCCCATTCCCCTCCCTTTTTAAATAAATAATTATTATCTAATATAAACATATGGGATTACTTTATACATTCACAACATTCTCATGAAGTGAGCCACCATATTCTATTCAATTTCCCCACTTTTCAAGAAATCGTTTTTTATTGGTTGGTTGTTGGGCAAAATTATTTTGTGCATTTAACTTTTATTGAAGAGAAAAGTGACCCAAAAAAAGGTGAAAAAAAAAGTTTGAAGGCTTGTGATCCAATTTTTTTCAAAAAAGAAGAAGAAGTATTAAGTGAAACACAGATTCCATAGTAATATATAAGTAAAGTTAAATAAATAAATAAATATACGTGTGTG
>APFE030004217.1:0-21280 GCA_000404065.3 Pinus taeda
GTATAAATTAATTAGTTCTCCTTGTGATAAAAAGAAGCCACGAAGGTGAAACAAACTTGGACATGAATAAAAAACTTTAACAAAATAAAAGAAACATTCATTGTTTCTTTCACTAAACTGCAATATAATTACATTTATGCATCCTAAATTATCTTTCAGCATTTCAAAGAAAAAATCTCATGAAATGTACACACCCTTCACATCGAGGATTTTCGTCAGTACTATGTAAAAAATCCTTGCAACATGCAAACATTAAATGACCCACAACTTTATTCCTTCTTAGTTATTCCAAATGTAATAGTTTTATTAAAAAATGTCTCATGTTATTCTTCTCTTTTACTTAATTATTTCATATATATTTCCACAACAACGCCATTCTTTTTCTTTCTTTTCGAAGGGTCCTATCTAGTAGCAAAAATTTCAAAGATGGAAATTTATTTTAAAGCTTATAAACCTTGTTTAACATTATTACTCCCTAATATGCATAATGTAAAATTTTTAATGATCATTTCGTAAAATCATTGAGAGCTCTAATGATTTTCAAGTTAAAATAATTTTAAAGTATAAAATTTGAGCAAATAAATAAATGTCAAAATCAACGAGTACTTTTTATTTTCTATTTTGAGAAAACATGGAATATTAACCCACTCTAAATATTATACCCCAAAAAATTCTCTACTACGTGGAAAATTACCAGGCTTATTTACATTGGAACATTGTTTATTATACCAAGATCTCTAGACTATCCATAAATATTATGTCATTTTTCGCTCTACTTAGTCTTTCCCTTTCCTCTTAAAGGGTGATTTAATTCCCAAAGAATTAGAACTCAACAGATTTCTTTTGTTATACCTAACTACTTTAAGCATTATATATGTTAATTGAGTACCCTACTAAATATATGTGGGATTTACCACTTCCTTATTTGTATGGGTCTATGCCTATGCATAATAATTTCTAACTTATTCTTTATCTCCTATTATTGTTGGAATAATTTTCTCCTTGTTCACATTCACTAGCTATCTAATAAATATATTGTTCCTTATTCCCATTTGCTAGTAAGGCCCCTTTATTCATGTATAAAAGTTTGACATATATATTTTAGTTTCTGTGCTCCTATGAATTTTCATTATGCCAATGAAAATAAATTAATGAAGAATTGTGTTGATGATGACATTGGAATGTGTTGGTTTCACTTATTGAAAAGTAAAATCTCAAGCTTTCAAAACTTTTAAGGATTTTGATGTATAAATTGGATATGAAGCACAATCACATATTGGGTCTCTTCATATTGTTAATAGAAGATACCATACTCTAATGAATATGAAAAATTTCTTTGCAAGCATGGCATTCAACATCAGAGCATAGTTGCATACAATTCTCAACAAAACTATGTAGTTAAAAGAATGAACATTACTACATTGAATATATTTTACTGAATGAGCATTTTCAAAAATAGAAAATTGATGTTTTGGGACAATGTGATTCTATGTCAAATTTATGGTAAAACGTTATGTCCATCTCATGCTCTTAGAAAAAGCCTCCTTGTAAAATGTGGTATAGATGAAATCCTTCGATAAGCCATCACAAGGTCTTTGGTCCTTCTACATTCACTTATGTTTGTTATAGTATAGCCATTTTTGTATATTGGGTATATCATTGTAATTATTTACTTCTAAATTTTTGGTTGCGATGTGTCATACATTGGTCATGGTTCCCTTGAAGGATTTCAGCATAGTTTCTATTTTTCTCAATGATTTCGAAATGAATTACCCTTCATACATCGAGTTCCTTCCAATATTATACAAGATTTTGAGTATTTTAACTCTATGATTAAATCGTAACTCGATTCTCATCTCAGTATAATTTTTATTCGTACAATCATATATGTACAATACTAATGTTATTCCATCTAAAACAAAGTATCATATTGAAGGATGTCATCTATATTACTAAGGTTAGACTCTACTTATCTTAAAACACTCTATAATGTTATTTGCTTGATTAATTTAGAGTGATTCCAATCCAAACTAAGGAATTCCTTTCTATGTGTGTAGACTTGGGTTATCTTGTGACATTGTTTTGGGGTCAAAACTTATGCAAGTTTTTTTTGTCTACTCTTTGGCCTTCAAGTGCTTATTAAACGCCTCCTCTTTATAGGGTTTCAGTATCAGTTCTAATTTTCACTTGACGTTGGATACAAGTAAATTTGATGTTGTTTGAGTGTAAAGAAAACCCATAAGTAGTTAGAGCTTTTCCCAAAATCTGCGACACTCAAAACAAAAAATGTATATCGATTTCAATTCAAGCGATTTACCCTCTCTTTGTTAGTGAGAATATTTAATTATGAGAAAATAGTTTTGGTTGTCTTATGGCCCCAACAATGTAAATATTTCTTTTTATTCATAAGAACAATTTATACAATCTATTTACTTATTACTGTGTGTAATGAAGTCATTCCATCAAAGCTTTGCAATACTATGATATTTGTTCTATTTATATTCTATGAGGAGATATTAGATATTCGTACAAACTCTATATATTTTGTTTCTACATAATGATTTTATATAATTTACTATTACTATCATTTTCTTTGAAGAAGAGAATATGAAAATTAGGCAAGAGGTGTGTTGAACACTTGTCATGGGAGTTTGTGAAGGTTGTCTTTTAGGCCCTAGTAATACTTTACCCAAGGCTTCTTGTTCCATGGCCAATTGATATGATTCCAGTACTTTGATCTATAGCAAGCTAAACTAGGTATACATTTTTTTTTCTACAGGTTAAACTATGTATAAATTTATTTTCTTACCTCCAATAGTTCTTTTCTATAGTAGCTTACAACAGACTATACTTTTATAGGTGAATAAGGGTTACTGTGCATGTTTATATATTTATCCATTAAAACAAGATTCTTTAATCTATTATATAATATCCTTTTGCATCTTTGCACACATTCAAGTGTATTATTTTTTATAATATAATTATCTAAGATTTTCTTGTTGGGAATAAGTTAAAGTGTATTCAATTCTTCTAACCAAGAACTATCTTTCCAATTAGTTCCCCCAAAGGTCTATCTCCTACTTCCCGGAGAACAAATAGTAGTCATTTCCCAATTGACATTTCCTTGACCCTTAGCAGCATCTTGCTACTTTTGTGGTATGAGTACAAACATTCTTTCCCAATATACCCTTATATTTTATACAACCCATTTTATCTCCAACAATCCCTTTGAGTTTCACCCATGACATTTTTATTTTCAGTCATGTGTTTTCTTGGTAGTCTGCAAAACGAACAATTCAACTCTAGCAAAAAGAACTTTTTTGTTTACTTTTTATCTTGTCTCTTCTTGGGCATAACTAATTCCATGTGAATTAGAAGTATAGTATCACATGTAAGCCTTTAATATGTTTTTAAGAATCATAACACAAAAAGCCAAATTTTTTATATTAATAAAAATAAATATTTACACTGGCATATGTCACATTACTTGACCAACTTTGACTTCTTAGGGGAAATTAAATATTCAATTAAAAAGATCATAATATAAATTTACCAAGGCTTATTACAATTCACTTTTGTAATTAGAGGAAACATAAGCAGCTTGAAAAAGACATCTTTAGCATGTTTAAGAAAGAAGTTGTAATTTTTTAAATGAATTGTGTGTTTCTTGAAAATTAATTTATTAACTTAACAAAAAATAAATCAAACATAAATTCAACTCGTATTTGTATTTTTGAAAATATATTTTGATTAAATATTTGTAAACATAAGTTGAACATAAGTGACTAATAAAATATTAACCTTTTCCTGGTTTTCTTTAATATTACGATATTATATATGTGTGATCATGATAAAAAGCAAAATGAACAAACAAATAAACCATACTAAAAGAAAAAAAACACATTTTAATTCTATCATTATAAAACCATCAATTTCTAGCTAATTATCTCTAGTACATAATCTTGCAAATTATGATAAATGTTTTGTGGTGTATTTTTCGAAATCTATTGAGTAGTTATGCTTGCGAAAAGTTTATCATCATAATCATTTGTGATATTAAACTTATTTTTATTATTGAAAGATATGTTAATTAATAGATGTTATGATCATTTGTAGAAATAAATGGGATGTTATTAAATTGAATATCAATTCGCACATAATTTTGCACATAAAATAAGTTAAAACCCAAATTCAACTCATTTAAAGTGTAATTGTTATATATTATCTTTATTTATGGGTAAAACCAGTATATATGCACAAACAAAAAAATATACACAAAATAAAGTATAGTCACAAACATTTGAAATTCTATCATAAAAAATAAAATTGTAATTAATTATAAGAATATATTCATTAAAAATAATTGCGATTTTAAAATACACACATTGAATAGTGGTGGTTACAAAAAACGATAAATTTTCATTCATGATGTCATGGTCATTTACCAAAATAATTGAACTTTTATTAAGATGAGCATAGATAAGTTATGCAAGCATTCAATTCATTTAAAGTGTAATTGTTGCATTGGATACTATGCATGCTTAAAATCATCATATAAGTTATTTCTATCAAGTGATTCTATTGAAAGTTTTATTGTGTTCCAGAATTTATAGACATACAAATACAAACGAAAAAACCAATTAATTACATAAAATAAAAACACAAACTTTTAAAATTCTACCATCACAAAACATGGATTTGTAACTAATTATCAATATGTATTGATTAAAAATGCTTCTCAAAGGTGCATTGAATAGTGATACTTACAGAAAATCCATAGCCATTCATGATGTTATGGTCATTTGCAAAAATAAATGAAATTTTTAAAACTAAATTCTAATCTAAACATATATAGTTTAGTACACATTCAATTAATTGGGACGGTAATTCTTGTATATTATATTTTATGTGTGTAAAATCATCGTAGAGGTGATTTCTATCAAGTAAATAGAAAATTTGGGCAATGACCTTCCATATAGGATATTCTAATGAAAGCATTTCTTGTGTTCTAAAATTATACACAAACAAGAGCATAAACAAACAAACACATACATTTCATAAAATAAAAACACAAACATTTAAAATTCTATCATAAAAAAACATCAACATGTAGCTAATTATAAAAATCATATTAATTGAAAACAATTATAAAGAGTATTGTGCATTGAATAGTGGCACTTAGAAAAATCAAATTCATTGATGATGTTGAAAAAATAAGATTTTATTAAATTAAACAACAATTTAAAGATTGGTAAGTTAATATACAAATTCTACTCATTCTAAAATTAATTATTGTATATGATATTACATGTGTGTAAAAATATTATACTCAAACAAACAACCATACACAAACAAAATCATAACAGACAAATACATAGCAAAAAATAAAACCACATACATTTAAAATTATATCATCACAAAACATCAATCTGTAAATTAATTTTTAAATTTTATGTTTATTTCGTTTGATATGTTTTTAATTTTACATTGAATGATTGTGGTTAAAAAAATATTCATGCTCATATTCATGTGTGATGTTGTGATTATTTGTATTGTTGAAAAGTATATATTGTTAAAAACAATCATGAAAACTTGTGATTTTCAAACACACAAAAACTGGTGATGATTCTTACAAGGAAAATCTATAGTCATTGTTACTTGTGGTATTGTCATGGACATTTATATCTCTAAAATTTATTGACTAAAAATATTTTTGAAATTTTGATTTTGTACTAAATAGACTTAACAAATTATAAACTCCATCCTTTTTGTACCGTAAAATAAAAAAATAGAGTAAAGTTTAAGATAAGAATATATTAATTAAAATATCAAATTAAAGATTGATAGCCGAATTGTGTCAAGAGGACAAGCTCGGTGTGATGGCTAGGGTTTCTTCATCCTTTTGCTTTCCTTATACGGTCTGGTTTCTTCCGACATCAAACGCACCTTCTGCGTCATCGCTAGGGCACGATCTCACTACTCGTGTGTCCGATAATGGAGTTTTTGAATGGAGTTAATTCTAGTTCCGGTCTGCTATGCAGGGATGGAGACAACCAACCTGTGCTATTAGTAGTGTCATTCACCAAATTATTGATGCATAGTACCTTCTCAGCCCGTATGTACACGATAGAATAGAAGGAAGTGAAGGGAATCACTTTCATGAGTTGGGAATGGACCTATGTAGGATTAAGGCGACTCTGGAGCAAAAATCTTATAATTGTTTGGTCTTAGTCACAAGAGAAATATCGATCAGATCTTAAGGAAAAATATTGGCTACAGAAGTGAATATTCCACCTCAAAAACTTCATTTCATAGATCCGTTGTTAAAGATCCCGAATCTGGATATTCTCAATCCTCTTAGCACATTAGCTTGTCAAAATGGAGGGGTAGCATTGGATGTGAAATGTCTACTTCGTTTTTCGTTGGATCAAAATATTCCTCCATCAAAGTGGGTGGGTTTGGTGGTTTGGCCATCACTTATGAATTCAATACTGCCACAGAAATCCATATCTCTCTTTGCAAATCCACACTTATTCATTGATTCTACTGAAGATTCGTGTGATTGTCAAGTATGGGCACTCGATCTAGTAGCCTTCCAGATTTTTGTCAAATCCCCAAATGGAAAATCAATATTATTTTGGGTTTTGGCCAAAAATCACGTCAAACAATTAAAGCACAATATCGTGCACACTCTAGGTATCCCACTACTCCTACAAAGTCTAATCTGCAGATGAAAATCGATGTAAGAAGATGTGATGTTACAAGATTATAACATCCCTTCGTTATCCACCATCATATTAAACTTGAGGATTTGGGAGGATCACCTCGACCAATAAATTCAAAGGGCACAAGGGAAATGTCTAGATCTAGTATTCCCAAAGGAACATAATCAAATCAAGGGCAAGTATATGGAGTCTTTTCTTTCATAGATATCCTCAAAGGAAGATGTGTTGCCTCAACAACACCAGATCAGAAACACAATATGCCCAACCAATACATAGTGGAACAACTAAATCAAATCCCAGTATTGATTGTGGATCTACCATAAAAAAATTATTTTTTCATAACATATGAATCTCAAGAAGTATTATGCAGATTCAACACTTTTTGGCTAAAACTAATGGATCTCTTCCATTGGATATTCACAAATTGGACAATAAATTATGAGATTCAGCTTTGCTCCAGGGGCTTCTTCATAGTAAAATTTGTATCATGAGAGGGTTGTGAATATATATTGCAAGAGGGTACAGGGTTTTGGGGCTTTGTAGGAACTTTTGTCATCCCTTGGTTCCCATATTTTGACGCCAATATAATTGTAGTATCTCAAAGGTTGGTTTGGGTTAGACTGCATAATCTACCCGTACATTTATGGTTCCGTAAAGTAATAGAAGCCATTGGGAACATATTAGGGTGATACATAAATAAATATACACAAATATTTGAGGAACAAATCTACATAATCGCCAAAATTTCGTTGGAGCTAGACCTCAACAAAGGATTTTAGGACCATATTCTCTTGACACACAATAAGCAATGCTCGACACAGTTCCTAGATTTTGAGAACACAACATTTAGATTTCGAATAAGCCAACAAATGAGACATCCACAAAAGTCATGTCCTAATGCCAGGAAAACACGTCAAAGGAAGAAGTAAACAAGAAAGAAACTCAAGGGATCAAAATTCCCACAAAATTTTCCTGATAAAGAAGAGAATGTTGAAGAAATGGATCCTCCTGCCAATGAAGAAGCCCAAAATACACAAGAAAACATAGAAAAGGGGAGTGTTAATCATGGAGTTTCAAGAACTCCAGCACACACATCGAGGCATGAGATGATCACTGTAGTAATAGAGACGGGGGATTCAAAATATCATCGTGTATCTGAAAGTTCACATTCAGATATGCAAAATCCAACAACGAATGAAGGGACCCAGCTAGAGCTTGTAATGGCCACTCCTTAATGGGCAGAATGACAAAAGGGCAAAAGGAGGAAATGGAGAAAAGGGTGACATGTTTACCACCACCTGGAGTTGTATTTTTGGTCTTTGTGATCACCAATTTCGATTGGCAAGATTTAATGCATTATCACTATCTACAACATGTAATCTTGCTTTCATTAATAAAATTACGATGATTTCCGAGGAAAGAAATTATATTATTTATAAATAATTATAAAAGAATCTGATTTTCAAATACACATTGAATAGTATAGTGGTTGTTACAAAGAAAAAAATTTGTCATTCATGATGTCATGGTCAATTCCCAAAATAAGTGATATATTTTTTTTAAATTGACCATGGATAAGTTAATGCAAGCATTCAATTCATTTGAAGTGTATCGTGCATTGGATACTATGCATGCTTAAAATAATCATAGAAGTTATTCGTATCATGTTTATAGACAATTTGTTTAGTGACCTTCCACATGGTATATTATATTGAACGTTTTTTGTGTGTTCTAGAATTCATAGACATATAAACACAAACAAGTGCAATTGCAAACAAGTAAATAAATTATATAAAATGAAAACACAAACATTTAAAACCCTATCATCATGAAATGTCCAGTTGTAACTAAACATAAATATATGTTAAATAAAAATACTTAAAAAGTAATTTTATTCTTAGATATGCATTGAATAATGATGCTTACTAATAAAAGAAAACCATAGTCGTTTGCAAAAATAAATGAAATTTTGTTAAACTAAATGCTAATTTGAACATATATAGTTTAATACACATTCCATTAATTGGAAGTGTAATTCTTAGATATTGTATTTTATGTGTGTAAAATCATCATAGATGTGACTTGCATCAATTCAATAGTCAAGTTGGGCAATGACCATCCATACGATATATTCTAATGAAAGTATTTCTCGTGTTCTAAAGTTTATAAACAAACAAGGGCATACAAAAACAAACACATACATTACATAAAATAAAAACACAAACATTTAAAATTCTATCATCATAAAAATTCTATCTAATTATAAAAAAATGATTAATTAGAAAGTAATGTTCATTGATAGTGGTGCTTGTGAAAATTCAGATTCATTCATGATGTTGTTGTCATTTGCAGAAAAAACAAGATTTTATTAAATTAAGCTAGAAGTTAAAGATCAATACTTTAGTATACAAATTCTACACATTGGCAAAGTACTTATTTTATATGATTACATATGTGTAAAAAAATTATACACATACAAACATAACAAACAACCAACGGAAAACAAGAGCACAGAAAAAAGTACAGAGCATAAACTAAAGTCACATACATGTAAAATTCTATGATCATAAAACATTAATTTGTAAATTAATGTTTAAATTCTATGTTTATTTTGTTTGTATTTTATCATCATCACGAGGGACTTTTCATATATTTTAAATTATCATTGAATGATTGTGGTTTCAAAAAATATCGTCATCATAGTCACTTGTGATGTTGTGACTGTTTGTATTGTTGAAAAGTATATATTGATTAAAACCAATCATGAAAACATGTTATTTTCAAACTTACAAAAAATGGTGATGATGCTTACAAAGAAAATCCACAGCCATCAATTTTCGTCATATTATAACAAGTTATAAACTCCACCCATTCTGTATCATAACAGATTAATTAACTAATAAATTAGTTATTTCTTTTGTTTAAAGTGGCGTTATTTATTCATTATTAATATCAGTTTATTTAAACAAATTAATAAATTTATATACTTCTTGTTAAGTTGGAAATGTTTTTATATTAAAATCTTTAGTTAATTACAATAAAATTTTAGAAGTTTTTGAATGAACAGTTTATATTTATATATGAAGTTTTCTTTAAAATATTAATATTTGTAACGTGAGGAGAAGGAGAATGGAGAGCGGGGCAAAAATGTGCACTAGGGTTTTGAGCTGCTGCAAAGTTGAATTCGCTGCAATCGAGCTTATGCTTGTTTCTGTTGATCAAACGAATCCGCACAGTGGGGTATTGTTGTTGCGATGGACATCAAAGGAGGACCCAAGTTCTATGGGAACCACACTTGAAGGGATTCAGGTGATCCAAAGTTATTGGAAATATATGATCTGTGTAGAGAATTGGGACTCGACTCATGGGCTTTTATTCCTGGTGGGATCTTTTTCATGCAATATCTTTTACGCATTCTCCCAAATTCACTCTTTTTATTTTGCTTAATCCACTGTTTTTATTTTTCTTTCTTTCATATTTCGTCGTGGATGATAGTGGAATGGAGATGATCGGTAAAGCTCTGCTAGGGTCTGGAGCCGACTCGTCCATGGCATCGACTAGGCCTGCAGCGGATCCCGTCCCGGCTGTACCCGTGACATATGAATGTTCCATAAACCCTGGAGAAAAGCCCGTGAAGGTGTCGAACAGGAATCCAAAACGGATGAAGCTGACAATACCCTCATTTAGAGAGGATCTGTGTAGCCATCATGGCTCTAAAGGTGTATTGTGCTTCGTACTCATATGTCGTTGTCGTGCCAGAAGCCCTAAAGAATGATGAGGCACCAAATATTGGTGCGAAACCTGCGGCTCCAAAGGCGGTGGCCCTCAATGCCAAGGATCCAGCTCAGGCCACTAAAACTTCTGCTCCGAAGGCCGTGATGAATTCTATCCCCATGATCGTCTGCGGGGTCGCAAAGAAAGCCGAAAAGGAGTTTGGCTACAGGGAATAGGGAAATAGTTTCCTGAAGGAGTCCACAGAGATCCCATTGCATTATGGCACACCTGAAGCTGCTTGGTGATGGTACCTCTAGACAGAATCAGAACCCTCATCACTGGTAAATCTTTTTTTATTTAAATTTTTTATTAAAGCCCCTTCGGAGATGTCATTATTTATCTGGGTTCATGCGATAGACTGTGTAATTTACTTAATCATTTAGAACAAGTAAATAAGTGCCAAAATTACAGCATAATCATCAAGTTACATCAAGATGGGTCAAAAATTCCATCTGGAAGCAAAACTAGTCAAACTGGCCGAATTTCTGAGCTGGAACGTGAAAAATTAAGCTAAACTCCTCTATGCGCCACGCCAAATCCTCTATTCATCGCAACACTTTGAGGCTGAGTTTGAGGCACTTCCTGAAGTCCAAATTGAGCCCAAGATATCTCATTGGAAAGCCCTTCATGTCTACCTTCCAACCCAAGTGGAAGCTTTCAATTTGGATGTCATTTGCCCCTCCAAAACTGCAATCTCCCAGAACAAGCTGACATTTCCTTCTCTAATTTCCCAGAAGCTATTTCCTTTGACTAAACTGTTGTTATCCCAGGCTTTGCTCCAAATGTTCAAGCCCTTTCTGTGACATGACATTCTTATTAGATCATGGTTATGCCAGGAGCTGGCATATGTTTCTTTCCAAATGATTGCCCACTGAGTCTCTGGCTCTTTAACCCAATGCCACCATAATTTGGCACCTAGAACCTTGTTCAGTAAGTCAGGATCCTCCAAACCTAGCCCAACAAAGCTCTTAGGTTTGGATATCTTATCCCAAGCTACCAACACCCATTTCTTATGCTCCTTCCCCTTGCCCCAGAGGAAGTCTTGTTGGATGGATCTGAGCTGATGTAGAACACTTTGAGGAGCTGGTAGAATAGATAGCATAAACGCAGTGATAGATTGAAGGATAGCTTTGGTTAGCACTAACCTACCAGCTACATTTAGAGATTTGTAGGTCCATTTCTTGACATTGTCTAGAAATTTGTTGATAACAAGTTACCATATACTCTTGTGTAAGGGTTTGGCAGTGAGAGGAACTCCCAAATACTTCGAGGGGAGGAACTCCCATTGGAAGCCCATAATTCTAGCAATGTTCCTTTGTATGGCAATGTCAGTATTAAAGAAAAAAAATTGATTTAGAAAGATTTACCTCCAAACCTGAAGCCATGGAAAAGTCTTTCAAGATTTGCTTATAGGCGAGAGCTTCCTTGACTGTGGGGATTCCTTGTAGCATAGTGTCATCCACAAATTGTTGATGTGTTAAAACATGCCCCTGTTCAAAAAGTTGGAGACCTTTGACTGAGCCCACTACCTTCGCTTGTCTGATTTTTCTCCCCAACCCTTTCATCAATAGAATAAAAAGAAAGGGAGAGAGTGGATCTGCCTACCTTAAGCCTCTTGAAGGAGTGAAAGTCTCCGAGGGTGATCCATTAACCAGGATTGTAAAGCTGGGTGAGGCGACTAGGGCCATAACCCGCTGATCCAGTTATGATCAAACCTAAAAGCATCAAGAAATTTTCTGATATATCAAGTTTAGCTTATCATAGGCTTTGGCTATGTCCAGTTGCATGATCATGCCATCTCTCTTGTTGTTAGTCAAAGAGTGAACTACCTCATGAGCTTGAATGATGTTATCGAGGATTTGTCTGCCTTCCATGTATCCTGACTGTTCCACTGCCACGGGGGTGGGAAGAAGGGGTTTTAGTCTATTAGCAACCACTTTGGAGATGATTTTGAAGACAACATTGCACAATGCAATGGGTCTAAACCTATCAGGCATTAGGGCAACATCTTATTTAGGGATCACAATGATAAAAGTGGTGTTCAGTGCCTTCAAGATAGTTTTATCCCTCCTTGAGTCTTCCACCACGCTCAAAATGTCCTGTTTTACAATATTCCAGGAAGCTTTGAAGAAGTCTACATTGAACCCATCCGAACCTGGTGCCTTGCCATTTTGCATCTCATTAAGGACCTCCTTGACCTCCCCTTCTGACACTGGCCTATTGAGGTTGAAATTGTCTTCTTAGGTATATGCTTAGTAATCTTCCTCATAGATTCATCTCTATTAGTGCAAGTTTCCTGAGCAATGCCTCAAAAGTGTTGTACTAGTTCTCTTTCTATTTCTTCATGGATGCTGAGCATATTACCTTTTTTGTCCTTAATAGTAGAAATCTTGTTGTGAGCTCTGTTCACCATAGTGGCTCTATGGAAGAATCCAGTGTTGTGATCTCCTTCTTTTAGCCATTGCACTATGGAATTTTGCCTCCAAAAAATTTCCTCTTGCTTACATAAGCTGTTCCAATCTTGATGATATTTAGTTGCCAAGTCATTCCACTCGCTGTCAAAAGCCTCTATAATCAGCGTTTTGTTCAGCCTATGAATTTTTCCTTCCACAATTTCCTTCTCTTCAAAAATGTTTCCAAATTCCTTCTTGTTCCACTCCTTGAGCTGGAGTTTAATGTGTTTGAGTATTTTTTGAGGAAGGAACATTCTTGTGCCTTGAATATCTAAATATTTTGCCCACCAGATAGCAATGTTGTTAAAGAAGTCTTGGTGGGAGAGCCAGATATTTTCAAATCTGAAAGGTCTATTGTTGGGTTTGCCGATGCCCTGAATGCCTGGTTGTACCGGCCAGTGATATAAGCCTCCAAAGGGAAGAATACTCGCAACTATGTCCTTCTCCTTGATCATAATATCTTCTGAGATTATAAATCTATCCAATTTGGATGCCACTTGTGACTCTCCTCCTCTTTTATTGTTCCAAGTAAAGGTACCATTATTCATGGAAATATCCATGAGCTTCATACTATCTAGGAAGGTTAGAAATGCACAAGAATCATATTGAAATCCCCTCCCAAGGTCTAGGGTATTTTTGGATGACATTCCTTGAGCTTCTTCAGTGAATCAAGAAATAAGAGTTTGCCCTCCAACCTTTTGGGGCCATACACATTCGTAACCAAGTACATTTCATTATTTCCCACTAGCTGAATGACCATTGAAAGATAATTTATGGAGGCTTCTGCATCTACCATGTCAATCTTTTGGGGGTTCCAAAGCGTGAGAATTCCTCCAACTGTGTTCTCTACTTTGAACTCCAAAAACTCAAATCTGTTGAGCCATTTACCATGAATCTATTTTATCTTTTGAATGGAACATTTTGTTTCCTAAATGAAGATCACATCCAGGGCTACTTGCTTCATTCTGTTACTTAATAATCTTTGTTTCCTTTTACTGCCTAGACCTCTTATATTCCAAGAAGTAAACTTCATTATCAAAGATTTTTAAAGGAGTAACTGGATAGATCTTTCATCTTATTTAAACCTATCATTAGTTTCCCACATTCCATCAACAACCCATTCTATTTTTTCCACCCTCTTTTCTTTCTTGGGCTTCTTGGAGCTAATCTTGGTATGGATTTCAAAGCTTCTACTCGTTCGCTACTTTTTTTTCATTCTTCCTTAGCTTTTCAGATTTGTTGTTCTAGGTTTTCCAGATGAACAATAGCTGAACTCTATGGAACTCCTTTTCAGGTAATGAATCCACTCCCTCTTTGATTCCTTGTTCTAAGAAGCCTTCTAGATATAGATTCTCTTTCTCCAAAATTTATTGAAGTTTGTGCTCCTCCAGCTCCATGTCGCTCTGGGTTGTTTCATGGTCCATTTCTTGATCAACATCACTCATGGTGGCCTCTTTCTGGTACTCATCATTTTGTGTTTGTACCGGGTATTTCCCTTCCTCTTTTTCTACAAAACTTTCTTCTGTTGCTTGTTCTTATTTATTATTCTCTTCCTGTTCCTGAATCCCCTATAAACTATTTTGTCTAAGTTGTTGTTCTTCTCATTGTTTATTCCTCGTACCTCTCTTACTCCCTTTACTTCGGTTAACTACTTTCTGAAAGTTGTCTGCTTCTTTCACTATAGTGCTTCTGCTTTTGTTCATTTCCTTGTTGAGCGGAGAGTCGCTAAAAAGATGTCCATGTTCATGGCATTCGCCACATCTGAATGGAATGGGCTCATAATCTACTGTTTGTACCCATTCTTCATAAAAAACTTCCAAGATTATCTCCTCCGGTAGGGCTCCTGATAGCTCCATTTCCACACAAATTCTGGCAAAGGAAGTATATTTTCCCCTTCTTGTGGCTTCAGAGGCTTTTACAAAGTGTCCTAATTTATTTCCTATGGCCATTAATGATTCATTTTGCCAGTAATCAAGAGGTAGAGAGTCAAGCCTTACCCAAAACAGTACTGAAGTAAAAGTCTCATTTTTTGGTACACAGTTCACGACCCAAGATCTCATGTAGAGTCTTGTCGCATAAATAAGTAGGGCCCTCCTTCAAATATTTTGTCCTTGTCTTCTATATTTGTAAACACCACTGTAAAGCAACCCTTAGACCCAAGGTGAAGATCTATACTTCCTTTAGGTTTCTAGTGGTATTTGATCCATGATTGAAGAGCTTTTTAAGTGGGTCTTAGTCCCATGAACTTGCAGATGATGGCATATATCCCCATATGTTCCCTGTATGCCTACAACTCCAGATTATTTAACACCACCCTGGGAGTTATGTCTGTTTTGGCTTTGCAGGGTCCCTTGTGCTTCGTGTCTTTAATTTCCTGTTGTTTGTCCTCTACCTCCTTTTTGTTTGTGTGATATTGATTATTTTCTATGGGTTCTACTGACACCACTTCTGTGCTCTTCTGTCCTTCCACCCTTGTTTCCCTAACATCTTCTAGAGGCTTTTTCCCCTTGCTGGCCAGGGCCTTCCTGTAGGAGGGAGTGGAGCTCCCTCCTCGTCCACCCTTCATAGGCATTAAGAAGAAGCCCTGCGCACATTGAAGTAAGATTGTTCTTCCCTCTGTTCTCCTATGCTTCATGTCAAAAAGCATTCTCCAAATGTGATCCTCCTAGAACAACTTTTATTTCATTATAAGGATTTAAATGTTTTAATTTATGGTGTCAAATTTTGTACAAATTTTGTAAGACTCCAAATCTTCCCTTCTCTATCACAAAGAAGATATTAAGGGTAAGGGAGATGTTGGAGGGGCTAGTCGACTTAGTTGATGATCCCAAACAATTCTAGAATTGATATTATAAATTCGATAAACTCTGTAGTTGAGTCAAGAGTCTAAGTTAGATAGGCTAAATTAGTTTTGACAATTAAATTTTTGTGACTATCTCGACATAAGATATATATATATATATGGAAATATGGAAATGTATGCATCATTGTATCTTTTGTGACTGGCTTCTGAAGAGAATATAATATAAAGTAACACTCTGTTATTTCTTTGCTACATGTTTTTCTTCTTCTATTCCTATGTTCCTTATCTTCATGTGATTTCTTATTTAACTTTCTACTAGTAACTAATGATCATTATCTAGTGCATTGCAGGTATATATCAAATTTTAGGGAATAGTTTACTAAAATATAAAATACTGTAAAATATTGGTGCATCTTTCAATGAATTGTAAAATGTTATAAAATATTAGTGAATCATTCAGTTAATTATAAAATCTTGTAATTTATTGGTGAATCCCTCATTTAATCTTTACATCAAGTTATTTTTTATTCTTATACATTTATTCTCTCATAGAAAAATGATTATCCAATTAATTCGCTTCAAATAAATAAGCATTGTTAGGATTTGATGCTTCATCACCATCTATAAGTTTTGTCAACTCCTTGGTCTGTAACTATTATAGTAACTATTGTATTTTTTTCTTCAATCAAAACTCTAATAATTGTTGATCAATACACAATTTTTTGAAATTACAGAAATATGTAATGAAAGTTAATTTGCTATATGATAAAAAAATCAATTAACCCAACTCATTATAAAGCCACAATTTTTTAGTTCAAAGATATAGTCCACAAAGAAAAATGTTCATTACTTAGTATAACTTGTTACAATATAAGTATCATCAAAGGATTTCAACATCAAAAATGATAATAGAACATATTTATCTTTCCTAAAAAAAAATTTGAAACAAAATACAAGATAAATTGTGGATTCCCTAAAAAACGAAGCAGCTCAGGTCATGAGAGAAAGTGAATTGGAAATTAATTTATTTTTCTTAAACAATTAGCTATATAAAAAATTAATGATAATTATGGAAAATATTGTAAATACCCAAAGAATAAACAAAGCCATATATGCCTCTGCCTCCACCTCCTCCTCCACCTCCGCCTCCTCCATCACCTCCTCATCTTACTCCTCCTCCTACTCATCCACAACCACCAACACGTCCTCCTCCTCCTCCTCCAGCTTTGCCTCCTCCTCCTCCTCCACCTTCGCCACCTTTGCCTCCCCATCCACCACCACCTCCAACTCCACCTCCACCTCCTCGACCCCCTCCTCCTCCTCCTACTCCTTCACCTCCTCCACCTCCACCTCCACCTCCTCTAGCACCTCCTCCGATTCCTCCTCCTCCTTTGCCACCTAAACCTCCACCTCCATCTTCACCTCCTCCTCCACCTCACACTCCGCCTCCACCTCCACCTCCTTTTCCACTCATCCTCCAGCTCCATTTCCACCTACACCTCCACATCCACCTCCTCTTCCTCCTCCATACCCTTCTCATCCTCCTCCTCCTCCACCCTCCACCTATACCTCCATCACCTCCAATTCCACCACCATCTCCACCTCCAGGAACTCATCCACCTCCTCCTCCTCATCTAATTTCACCTCCACCACCTCCTCCTGCTCCTACGCTCCCTCCTCCTCCTTTGTCTCTACCTCCTCCACCACGTCAACCTTCGCCTCCTCCTGTACGTCCTCCTCCACCTCCACGTCCTCCTCCACCTCCTCCTCCACCACCACCACCACCCTACCTTTGCCTCATCCTCCTCCTCCACATCCACCTCCAACTCCTCCACCACTACCTCCTCCACCACCTCCACCTCCACCTCCTCCTCCACCACTACCTCCTCCACCAGCTCCACCTCCACCTCCTCCTCCAACTTCACATCCTCCTACACCACCACTTGCACCTCCACCTCCACATCCACCTCCTCCACCACCACCACCACCCCTCCTCCAACTTCACATCCTCCTACACCACCACTTGCACCTCGACCTCCACATCCACCTCCTCCACCACCACCACCACATCCTCCTCCAACTTCACATCCTCCTCCACCACCACTTGCACCTCCACCTCCACCTCCACCTCGTGCTCCTCCACCAACTCCACCTCCACTTCCTCTTCCTTCTTCACCACCTCCACCTCACCACTTCTACCTCCTCCTCTACCACCTACGCCTCCACCTCCTCCACCACCTCCACCTCTGCCTCCTCCTCCACCAACTCAAACTCCAACCTCCTACTCCACCACCTCCACCCCCTCCTCGAACACCTCTTCCACCTCCTCCTTCAACAAAACCCCTCCTCCCCCTCCTCTACCTCCTCCTCATTCTTCTCCTCCACCTCCACCTCCTCCTCCTCCACCACCTCCACCTCCGCCTCTTCCTCCACCACCTCCATCACCAACAACACCACATCCTCCTCTTCCTGCTCCTCCTCCTCCTCTTCCTCCTCCTACACAACCTCCTCCACCTCCTCCTTAACTACCTTCGCCTTCGCTTCCTCCTCCTCCTCCTTCACCACCACCACCACCACCACCTCCTCCTCCACATCCACCACCACCACCACCTTCACCTCCACCTCCACCTGCTAAAGAATTTAAAAAACAAGTAAAATTGCATATCATTTAATTCTCTTTATTATAATACTTATTGATTCATTATTTATTGTGATAATTCAAATATCAATATATACATGATAAGATAACAAATAATGTGTAAAAAAAAATTCAATATAAATAAGTAATTGTGAGAACAATAATTTAATTAATAAAATTTAGTTTAGTTTTCTAGTTTAAATCAAATATTATTTTCAAAATTATGTGTGGCCACTCATGATTTTCAATATCAAAGTTGTAAAAGTGGTGAACATAAAAAATGAACACCTAAAAATCTACTTATAGTTTAATACACAACATTCTCATCTTTTATTTGGAAAAAAAAATAAAAAAATTCACATATTCATATTCAATATTTAAATATACAATTTAAATGTTAAATTTATTTGTTCATTAAAATTTTCAAAAATATATGATCAGAGCCAAATTCCAATTCAAATAAAAAAAGCTGAATTTATTTTCAAATACGATTAAAAAAATAAGACATCAAAGTGTATCACCCACGCAAGAAACATTTCCAATCCGTCATTTGACAAACCAGGAAAGAGGTGAACAAATATATAATAGAATACTCAACATTTCAAATATGCAAACAAAATTAACCATAAACTTTATCCATAGTCGTAAAAATAAATTATAAACCATATTTTAAAAATTATCCATAAACTATGCAAAGAAAATTATCCATAAACTATGCAAAGAAAATTATCCATAAACCATATTTTAAAACAAGGCTCGAAAAAGAGGCATGGCTTCAAATGTATGTGCAAACAAAATTATCCACTCGTGCATACGGCTTTTTCAGTGTCTGCTTATCTACTCCTTTACGTAAGAACTCCGTGCGTTGTATTCCCTCTTGTTTATAGGCTTTCTCTTTGAGTGTAAAATGGTGTTGAGTAGCTTTCTTGGTTTCTTTGATTGACCTCGGCTCGCTGGTTCCTATTTATTAAGATTAGATACTAACACTACTACCGACAAAGAAAACTATCCATAAACTTTATCCATAGTCGTAAAAGAAGTTATAAACCATATTTTAAAACAAGGCTCGAAAAAGAGGCACGGCTTCAAATGTGCAAACAGAATTATCCATGAAGAATATCCAGAGTTGTATGAAAAAAATTATAGACCAGACTTTAAAACGAAGATGAAGACTCAAGAATATTAACATAATTCGAATGGACAGAAATGGCTACTTACCTCCAGCGTCATTGGAAGTAGAGTTATGAAGTGCTAGGTGCGTTGACGGTTGATCGAACACACAATCTTCATTTATTCAGTCTGACAAAGATACACAGATCGAACACACGACCTTCAAAAATCTTCAAAGATATTTAGTCTGACGCTCTTTCATCAAAGATACAGATCGAACACACCACCTTCGTATTCTCAGTCTGACGCTCTTTCATCAGAGATACAGATCGAACACACTACCTTCGAATGCTCAGTCTGACGGTCTCCAAACAAAGACACACGCCCTTCAAAAATATTCATCTCACGCTCAATCTAGATGTAGAATTATGAAGTTCTAGGTGCGTTGAGCCTAGATCAAACTCACAATCTTCAAATATTCCGTCTGACACCCTCCCAACAAAGATACACGACCTTCAAAGATGCACAATCTTTATATATTCCATCAAAGATACGGATCGAACACAAGACCATCATATCATATATCCAGTGTGACGCTTTCCCAACAAAGATGCAGAGGAAACAACATTGACGTTACTAATCAAAACACTATCAGCGAACAATTTGGGCATGCCCATTGTTTCCGTCGTCAAGAAAATAAAGAAAATCATCGCATATTGGCATATTGGCACGGAGAGATTGCTATTGTGAAATCCGTCGTCTATTAAAGAAACGAATCTAATTCAAAACGGGCTCGAATTCAAGAAGACGCTTATAAAAGAAAAAAGTTACCCAAATAGAAAGTAAAATGTTATTTTTAGTGACAGCTTGAAAAAGAAAAAAATAATGTAAATTTAAAGAGCAGTCCACCAAAAAAGCAAACAGTTATATCAAAAAGAAATACGAACCAAAATAATTAACCTTTAAATTTTAAAGAAAAGTAAAGTAAAGATTAAAAGTTAAATTTAAAAAGATTGTTAATTGCTTCCTTGTGGTGTTTCATGAGATGCAAATAGATAGGCCCCGCGCCTATCATCCTTCGTGAGTTTTGTGCTCACCCACTTCACCTTGATACCATTTTCAGTGTAATGTCACTCATCCATTGCGTCTGGAGGTAAAAAATTGGCAATTTCAAAGTGACAAAGACCAAACAGTTGATACCATTTTCAGTCTAATCTCACTCCATTGCGTTTAGAGGTAAAAACAAAAATGGGCAATTTCAAAGTAAGAAAGACCAAACGGTTGATGGCAAAGTAAAAAATTAAAAGTTAAATTTTAAAATAACATTTATTTTTTTTAAGTAAAAAATGACAATTTCAAAGTTAGAAAGACAATTTCAAGGTTAAAAAAGTAATAGTGATATTTAAAAAAACAATGTGTAAATTGGTTTCTTCAAAGTGCACATAATATGCACAAAGTTAATTCTTAAATCTGAAATGTCAATCTTTATCTCAATGACTCACACTATCCTACTTGGTTTGAATTCACACAATTACCAAATTGAGTGAAAGTAATTATACATAATTTTTTTTTGCTAAATAATAAAATTGTCAAAATAAAATTTGAGGATAAGTTGTTAAATAAGATAAAAAATTATTAAAATCATATGGCTTAATAACATTTTTCACTAATAAAATAACTTTTTTAACTAATACATAAAATCATACAGATTAATAATCATCTTGATTAAAGTCATGGATTAACAATGCTCTTCATTAGTAATTAAAAAATAATTAAT